>CAHIKZ030002163.1:42500-170000 GCA_903632075.3 Acanthosepion pharaonis
GGAAGGATTTTCTAAAGACAAATACAGATTACAATGATTCTCATGACAGTCATAAGATGGTTTAGAAAAAGAAATAAGTAGAATTTTTCTTGCCAAAATCTATCTGACATGTTTACAAGTCTACTGTTCATGCTTGTTGAAACATCTGGTCTGGTGCACTTGCTATATGGAGAGAGATTTTTGATAAAATCCAAAGAAGAATCTGCAATGTTATTGGCCTGACCTGGCATCTCATCTACACTCATTATTTCACCACCATAACGTAGCGTCCCTGTTCATTTTCTATACTTTCATGATAATTGTTCTTATGAACTTTCCTTTTTGGTATCTATGTAAAGAAAATATAAATACTATACAATGTTTATATTTTCCTTATATTGATCGTACTCTCTTGAGAAAATGAGCACTTCCAAACAGTATCATCTTCTGAATCTCCTGTGAACAGGGGGAGCTGCCAGGCATTTATTGTTGTTATTGTTATTGTTATTATTTTTGCTATTGTTGTTATTTTTGTTATTGTAGTTGTTGTTGTTATTATTATTATTATTTTGTTATTTTTGCTATTGTAGTTCTTGTTGTTATTATTTTGTTATTTTTGTTATCATCATCATCATTTCCTTTAATTTCTGTTGTATACTCATTTCTTTCCGTCTCCTAGGCAAAGACCTAAGATCAGAAATGGCAGCACACTGAACATTTTTATAAAAAAATTTAAAAAAACAACCTAGGATCACCAGCCTTATTATTATTAGTAGTAGTAGTAGTATTATTATTATTGTATAATAAACAAAATGATCAACTTAATGCTTCCAATATTTTTCAACACTAAAGAGAGGAGCACCCTCTTTAAGAAATGAAAAAGCAAAAAAAAAAACAGTGTTTGACAATGCTAAACAATATTTTGATAGTGTGTCTGCCTTCTTCAAGTTATATTTAAAAAAAAAAAAATTTTTTTTCAAGTATGAAAATATATAATTCGACAAAAAATTACAATTCTGTTCATTCCTCCAGGCCAGGAAGTTCATAATTTGCTTACGTAAACATCCTCATGTATTTTAAGGGTTGAAATATTTTTTCAAAATATGCACCTTAAGATGCTTGTTGAAATTACAGTCATTTGTAATCAAATGTTCTCCATTGATATCACATTGTGTTTAACATCATACTTGTGTCTATTGAATCTTTTATTTAATTTTTCCATTGTGCAACCCGTATAAATCATGTTTGGTACATTGGGCAGCATATATTAAATAGGAATCAGTACAATTGCCACCCTCTGAAGAAATCATGATGTTTCTCTTTGAATTTGTGATAGAATTGACTTGACTCATGTTGTTGTACAATGAACAGGGGGGGTTCCCCTTCTATGAGTGTTTTCAGGAGTACAATGATCCAAAACTGCAGTGTTGTTGAGTGTGAATGCTTACATTTGTTAAAATTTGTCTGTTTTTATTTCTTTTGAAAGAAACAATCAGCAGATTGGGGAAAATCTCTTTAAAACGTGGATATTTTGGTGCAATGTATTCGTAACTGTTGTGTATTATTTTAGAAATTCCTGCAAAATTTCAGTGCCAGTTGATAGTTTTTTTTTCGTTTTTTGGTGTAAAATTATGGTAAACTTGAATTTTAGCAACTTCATTGGCAATTTGTTTCCATCACAAATCTTGATAGCTGCGCTTAACATAATACCGAATTAAATCATTAGCATGCTTCTAATAATCTTTTATCTCCATACAAATTTGCCTTATATGCAACAATTGGCACTTCAGGTTTGATTTTATCATGTGATAAGGATGATCAGAATGTCAGTGTAGGTAAATGTGCGATGAGGTAGGCCTTGCAAAATAATTTGGTCATTAGACAACTCTTGGAGAACTTTACATTATTTACATTATTAGGACTATTGTCCTCATCTTTGTCACCATATTTATTACAACATTTCCGTCGTTGTATGCTCCGGCCTTCTTCAGGTGGTTGGAATGTCGAACTGAACCCTTTATTTCGCTCAAGGACACATGGCACAGTAGATAAAGCCATTAGTTAGATTCAGTGACAGAACCCAAAGAGTGTGATTTCAATACCTGCTTAAGGCAGTGGAGAACTTACAGAGGGAAATTAACAGGAGATAACTGATATCCATTAAACATGGCACGTGGAACTAGAACAGTCTACCCCAGTGAGCGAAATAAAGGGTTCAGTTCGAAATTCCAACCACCTGAAGAAGGCCGGAGCGTACAACAGCCAAAATGTTGTAATAAATATGGCAACAAAGATGAGGACAATAGTCCGAATAATGTAAATAATGTACATAATACCTCATCTCAGAAATATAGACAGAAACTTTACTCTAGTGTCTAAAAATTCAACACTAGCTTTGGAAAAACTGGATGTAAATTTTATGTATGGTTCAAAAATGGATCCTTTGTGCATGTATCACAAAATTTTAACAAAATTCCCTACGTACCTTCCCAGATGAAAAAAATATCATCATAAATTGCAGCTAAAGTTCTTGTTCATGACCATGTTATGATTTGAAAGCTTCAAGTAATTTTTCCTCAAAGTTTGTCATAAAAATATGTAATATCATGTTTAGTTTATCAAAGTTAACAGCTATGGGTGTCCCCATTGCACATCTTTTGGTTTGGTGGAAAAGATTTTGTTTACCCAGACTTCATCAGGTTGCTTTCCAAGATAAAACATATAAGTCTATAGAGAAAGTTTGACAGAATGATTTTGTTTTTTATGTTTCTCGAAAACTTTTCTTCATGCCTCAATCCCTTCATCTTGATCAATATTAGGATAAAGAGATAAAATATCTATGGTGACAAAGAGCAATCATGAAAATAATTTTTTCATTCTGAGAATCTATTTATTTTAGAAATAAAATCATCAAATATGTCCCAGACATAAGATGAAGACCATTTTCCTATAGGAGATAAAAACGGTCTAGGCACTTAGAGATTTTTGCTGTGTAGTATTCATATCCACTATAAACTGGGTGTAGTGGAGGAAATTTATTAAATTTCTTGTGTATTTTTGAGAAGCTGTAACACACTGGTATTCTTTGCTCTGAACGTAATATGTTAGATTCTGTTTCATTGATAAAACTGTTTCCTTTCATTTCAGAGACTGTATTGTCTAACTTTTTTCTATAATAAGGTTTCAGGCCTATTTTACTTCATAAAAACTTTTGTCCCTTAAAACTTCTTCACAAGCCAAAATATAATTTTCCTTATTCATAATAGTTATGTGCAATGTGTGATACATGCTTAGGTGATCATGTATCTTTCAATACATGAGTGACAAGGCAGATTTTTTTCTCACAGTAGGTTGCCATTTCTTTCTGTGGTAGACCAGTTGTCATCCAAGGCTATAGAACTCGGTCTGTCCTGCTATTTACCCATAGCTGGGGGGAGAAGAAAACGATTCATATCTTTCCCAAGGGTATTAGCTAATAAGTGAATGTAATGTATTCAAAAGGAATTCGAACCTGGCTCTCCAATTCCTCAATCTGAGCCGCTATCCATCACTCCACCCAAATGTGTATTATTGTTGTTTTATTATTACTATTTATTATTGTATTATAATTACTATTTTTTTATTATTATTATTCAAACTAAAATAAAAAAAAAGGAGAAAAAATTACTGATTGATTGATTTGATATTTATGGCTTATCAACATTTTGTGAGTTATTTAAAGCCAAAGTATATTTGGGACTGTAAGAGCAGGCTTACAGAACCCAGCATTACTAAGTGGCAATCCCCCATCTAAGTGAGAAAAAAAAAATAAAAAAACAAGAAAGACTTGTTTAAAACATCTGCTTCAATAATTCAATATAAAGTTCTAGCCTTTTAAATATGATCAACAAAGATCAATAAATAAATCATTTTTTCTCACTGTAAACTAAAGAGTTAAATGTATATTTATCTGATCTGACAATTTACATTCATATTTACCATGATTTACTAAGCATACCTTAGATGTAGCACAAGGTCATATGTATTGAGAAACCAATGAGAATTGAACTCAACACTCAGACATACTGATCTAACGAGAGAATTTTTTAACCTTCAGCATTCTGCATTATTAATTTCAAATCCTCTAAATTGCAATATCCTTATTGTTAATTTTACTCAAAGTTGTGTCCTGTTGCTATAGCAGGATATGACAACACAACTATGAATCACAAACACACTATTATTCAAAGATCTGAGTCACCTTCAGTGTAGGATAAATTTTTTGTACTGCAAATGAAGTCATATACAGAGTGATAAAAGTCTCCCAATACATTATATCAAAGTGCCCATATATTCATATTTACATGCGGAAATTTTATGAATCAAAAAAATTAACCTTCAACCTCTTTACTACATGTAAAGAAAAAATTATATTCACTATTGCCCTTTGACTTTTTTTCTGCGTTCTTAATAATCAAAGTCCATTTAAATATACATGAATATTCTACATTTAACTAAATCCAGGAAATTGTGCTAAGTGGTAGAATTTAGTAATATTTCCAAAAGTAGATAATAAGAGTAGATAGATTTGCCTATGACATCCGGTTCACACTCCTCCTCTGTCTTTCAAGCAGGAGCAGAGGTTTATCTTGTTTCCTGTTTAGGATTGCATTCCAGTTCCTTCTAAAGTCTACTTCAACTCTATACTTCCAATGTCTCCAACTCTGAAATTTTATTTACTATTTATTTTTTATTCTTTTCTACAATAAGAGTAGACAGGTTCACCTATTGCCCTGTTCACACTCCTTGCCTGTCTTTTGAACAGAAACAGAGGTTTCTTCCCTTGTTTCCTGTTTAGGATTGGGTTTCTAGTTCCTCTTAAACTCTTCTCATTCTCTTTCACTCCCAGCAGCCCTTTGCATCTCAGTGACATTATTGCCTTACTTGGGTGTGAATTGATTAAAAATATATATATATTATTTGTATAAACATATAGTATGCAAGATATTATCACATTATGTTAGTATTTTATTTTAATTATCATTTAAACAGAAACTGTTGAATTTTTCTAAAAGATGGGAAGTTGAAGAACTAATTCAATTTTTGTCACACGAGAATAACGGAAACTCGGTCTTTTTGATCCACCCCAAAATCTCACCACTAGGATTATTATGTTAAAAGATTTTTCCACTTTGTCATAGATCTTCCTAAAAATTTGTTTTTGATATACAAAAATTAATATAGTTTTTTTTCTTTATACACTAACAGTTAGTAACTTATGTGATACATGTTTATAGAAATAATATTTTTTTAATCAGTTCATCATACCCACCCACTCCCAAGCAAGGCGTTAATGCCACTAAGACGCAAAGGTGGGCTACCGGGACATTTGAGAACTTTCTTTTTTTAATCAATTCACCTCAAGCAAGGCGACAGTGCCACTATGACGAAAGGGGCTACTAGGAGTAAATGACAATGATGTTTTACAAAATATGTTTGATTATTTACTAGCTGAAATTCGTGATGCCAATAAAATTTTTAAAAGCTTCTCGTCAAGTAATATGTTTAGTTTATCAAAGAATCATATAAAGCAATATTGGTAATTTAACATAATTTCGAAAGTTATTTCTTCACAGAATGTTGAAAAATGTCAATATTGACAAAACGAACGATTTGCTTGTTTAAGCAAAGTAAAAGATGACAAACAAGTTTGGCAACATGAATTATATTTATATAAACAGACAAGGATTTATTTTTATTATTAAATTATTAATAATAATAATGAGTTAAAAAGAATTATATCATGAAGATGAGGTTGATTTTAAAATCCAAAAAACAATGGAAACACCGATGTTAGACTAGAGAGAGTACACAACTGGATACGAGAAAGAATATAAGAAAAATATTGTAAATGCATAAAAGAGTTTTTTTTTTTTCTTTAGTTTTTCTTTTGCACTCTAACAAAACGCATATTAAAATAATAATAAAATCAAACCAACCAACCTGCACAAAAATCAGGAAGAAAATTCCTTTAAAGGTAAATTCAAATTGTAAAGCTGGATTAAAGTGGGAAAATCAAACACCAATGAAAAAAATGCGTTTTCTCCGGTACAAACGCCAAAAATCGCATGGAATTATTCCATGAAGACTTATTTCTGATTTGCAAAAGCTCCAGGTATTTGTTGGAATCGGACGGAGCTGTGCGACAGCCGTTGAAGGAATAAGTACGGATAACAAAACAGTTGTAGTAGGAATAGTTAAGCGTAGTGGTTTCAGGCGGCCCAGATTCGCTGAATTGTCACAAACACCAGGAAAGAGAGAGAAAGAGAGAAATGGTTTGGTCGACGAACAAACAAAACGGCTACAAGTGGGAGTGAAATTAAAGCTACAACAATTATTATCACGTGGGTGAGAAAAAGAAAAGGGAAGCAAAGCGAATTGGTAAACAATTAGGGATTTAGTAGGAGGATAGACGGGACCCTATACTTAGTGGATATCCATGGTGTTAGAGATTGGTACACAGATTCTAAAAAGTTCTAAAAGTTTGACGTGAGTGGTTAGGTTGGGGATGGGTAAAGAAAAAGATATTTTAAAGTTTTTACTCTCTTGTGGGTGAAAGATGAGAAACGACAGAAAAGACGGCTAAAAAAAGAAGAAGGAAAAACCGATGCTTGTGTCATCATAGAGAAGCAATCTTTGAAATGTGATAGAAAATGATGATGATGATGATGGCCTTGTGTGTGTGTTTAAAGAGGACATCTGTCATAAAATAAAATTTAAATAAATATAAAGAAAAAAAAAAGACGGAGGTTCAAACAAACAGAAGAAAAAATATTGGACCCTTTTTCTTTCCCTCTGTGTCTATTCACGGTTGTCAAATTAACTTCCCCGCGCCACTTGATAATTTTTAGACTTTTTTTTTAACCACCTCCCCGGATTTTAATAGGACCCGAAAACTTGTTTATTAGGTTATAAATGTATAAGTTTAACACGACAAAGAAAAGGAACATTATGGAAATATTTTCAATTTTACTACCGCCAAAAACAAAAAAAAAAAAAAAAATCATACGCACTTTTAAAAAATTTACCAAAAATCGGAGAATAATAAGACTTCATTGAAATTTTCAGCAGTTATTCATTAATGAATAAAAAATAAATTATATTGAATCTGTTTTATTAAAGTTTTGTTGAAATTTTTTTCTATGTCAGTTTAAAACCGATAATTTTTTTTTGTTTACAGTACACACTACAAATTTCTTAAAATTAAGAAAATGGCCGCTTTTAAGAAAATTTTCTTAAATCGGCCAAGAAGTTTAGATTCCGATCTATAAAATACACCAGACTAACTGGAAATAGTAAATTTAATCCTTTTGCTTTCAATTAAAGCTAAAAAAAAAAAAATTAATCTTCAAGAATGCTTTTTCATTTTTAAAAGTTCATAAACCTTAGGTACCGACCGAATTAGTGAAAGAGACCCTACTCGGCTAATTCGTACTTGGGAATTTTGGATGTTCCTAATTTTTACATTTTCAAAGGTAAATCCTGTTATTAACAAAACAATATGTAATATTGTGTATGAACAGAAAATAACATCGTCCAAAATCTCAACAAGAAAATACGAGGAAAAAACTCAAAAAATTATTGGGTTTCCGTTTGTGCATAATTATCAGGCGTTTTTTACACAATATATTTATGAAAAAAAAAAGAAACAATTCAACAATAACATTTTTAAATGATTATTCCGGAGCGTATGATTATCGACACGCATTTTTAAGCTGAAAATAAAATAATACTTTTATCAAAAAAAAGTAAACAAAACAGCAATTTTTATTAACAGTTTTAAATAATTCGCCTATAAAAACGCTTGATAATTATGCACCAACCTAATACTTTCTGCAGAGTGTTGCTAATCAGGGCCGGTGTGTACTACACCCGAACGCCCAGATGGGGTGGAGAGCCTGATTAGGGGCCTCGAACAGTGTTTTGTGACCCTCGCTATATTATCAACCTTTGCTTTTTTTTTTCTACCTACATTTATGTACGTTGCAAATTAAACTAAGCACAGCTGATGATTAAAAGATTAAGAATTTTCGCTGATTTTGACTTAATTCTGGTTTCTTTTTTGTCCAAGTCTGTGAATTTGTTTTGTTCATAAAAAAGTCTAAAAAAAAAAAAAAAACACTTTAAAAATTCACTATTTTTTTAATCGAAACTATGTTGAAATTATTCAACTTTTTAACAAGAAAAATCTCAAGTTGACTTTAAAAAATTGACGTTGATGAGCTACGATATCGTAAAAAAAAAAACCTTGATTTATTTAAAGATGGAATGGCATATTTTTAATTTTTCTAGTTGAAATGTTCACCTATATATTACGTATGACCCATTACTGTATTGTACATAATTAATTAGGTTACAATAAAATTTGTATTTTATGAACACTACCTTATGAAAGTAGTAGAAGGGGGACTGTTTCAAAGATTCGGTGGAGGCCCACAAAATCCTTGCACGGGCCCTGACTCAGTTTAAAAGTACACTATATCTTGTATTCACCAAGAAAAAATTCGCTGATGTATATTTGCATGTGAAAAAAAAAATGACTTATATTTTTACAGTATGATTTTAAAACACTTTGAGATCTTGGTCGTTGCTGATAATATTTAAACGGCAAATTCCGAGTGTCTTAAAAACCTCACTAACTCGGGCCACACTTTTACTCTACAGACATATACATTTTTTTTTGGAATCAGGATGATCCCGGGATTGAAAAGCTACCCTTCATCTGGTGCTTGAACATCCAGCAATGGGATTTGTGTCCGGAAGAGGAGGGAATAGTTAAAAATTCAAATTTTTAAATAGCTGAAAAAATTAGTGATTTTAAAAGTTTTTATTTAATTGATATTGAGTTTCTGTTTAAAGTAACAAAAACTTTGTGAATTTAATTTTTTTGTTTTAAATTCAGTTTAAAATGTATCCAAAACTTCCTGAATTGAGGAAATCAATTTTATTTCTTCAAAATGCCAAGGAATCCGACTTAAAGTGAGATGTTTCATGACATGAGGTTTTGAAATCCTGCAGTGTTTGTGATTTGAAGAACTCAATTCTTAGCCTGGATTTTGGCCCAAATCAGTCTTTTGATCAGAACTGGACTTAAAGCCCAAATTAGTGTTAAAGTGAGCTTTTGAAGTTCCATAGAGTGAATTGAGAAATTCAAAGTTTCTTCTTCAAAATTATCATTGCTGTTTTCTAAGATGGGCCAAAGGTCCTTTTAGTTTTGGATCAGTGGCCAAATTGGCCCGCCGCAGTAGCTAACTCAAAATCTGCATAAAGTGAGGCTTTTAAGTTGGTATAAAATAAAGAGGTTTAAAGAAGCAAAAAATGTAAAGTTTAATGGCCTTTTTGAATGTTAATATTTTTTTTAATAATTTTTTGTTTTTAATATTTTGCGACTGTTTGATTTTTATTTTATGGAAGCTCAAAATGAAAACCTAAAATGAAATACTGAGTTATGTACCATGGCTAAGAACATCTACTGCAAATGTTAGTTTCTTGATTGTGCTAATTGTGGTCTTCTATATTTTGGGGAATTTTACACCACAGGAGGCAGAGTATAAGTTAGCAATTTTTTGACCAATCTACTTAAGTAGTGCTAAAATTACTATAACTTTAGTGATTCTAGATTCTAAATACAATTGGTTCTTTTTTACGGATTATCAACCTTTTGTTAATGCTGAAACTTTTTTTGAATTATAAGAAAATTCTTTTTTTTTTTTCACGACTGAATACTGCATTAACAATTTTCTTTTAGAATAACAATGATTTTTCCAGATACAAGTCCTACTATTTAAACTAGGGGAAGAAGATAAATTCATACCTTTCCAAAAAGTATTTGCACATAAGTGAACACAACGAACCAATCTTCAGGTGATTTTGAACCGAATCCTTTATTTCATTCATTGGGGTAGATTGTTCTAGTTCCACGTGCCATGTCTCTTCTGGATGTATCAGTTATTTCACTTTAACTCAACTCTCCAAGTTTTTGGTTTATCCACTGCTGTGGCCTTGTATTGAACTCACAACTCTCTGGGTCTAGTCATTGAATCTAGCTAACATCTTTATCCACTGGGCCATGTGTACTCAAGAAAATGTTTTGAATATGACAATGAAGATGAGGATAACAGTCTGAATAATGTAAATAATGCAAGTAACCATCTACTTAAGTAGTGTTAAAATTGCTATAACTTTAGTGATTCTATATTCTATATACAATTGGTTCTTTTTTATGGATTATCAACCTTTTGTTAATGCTGAAAATTTTTTTGAATTATAAGAAAATTCTTTTTTTTTTTTTTTAATGACTGAATACTGCATTAACAATTTTTTTTTTAAATAACAATGATTTTTTTTCCAGATACAAGTCCTACTATTAGCTAGAGGGAGATGATAAATTCATACCTTTCCAAAACGTATTTGCACATAAGTGAACACAACAAATCAAACTGGAATTCAGACTCGGCTTTCTGATTTCTCATTCAAAGTCACTATCTTCTTTTTTTAATCAATTCACCCCAAGCAAGACATTAATGCCACTAAGATGAAGGGGACTACTGAGAATGAAAGAAAATGAAAAATTTTTAGAAGGAATCATAAACCCAATCCTAAACAAGAAACAAGGGATAAACCTCTAGTCCTGTTCAAAAGGACCAAGGAGGATTTTTGGCAACTGAATACTGCATTAACAATTTTTTTGAGAATAACAATGACTTTTCTAGATACAAGTCCTACTATTTAACCCATAACTGGGTGAGGAAATGGATTCATACATTTCCCAACAGAATTTACATGCAAGTGAATGTAATGGACCTGACTGGAATTCAAACTTGGTTCTCTGATTTCTCATTCCAAGCTGCTATTGGTCATTACACAACCTGCACGTCCACATCTAAATGCAAAAGATTATAAATAAATAGAAACCCTTTTTATGAAATCCTTCCTGTTATTGCCTTTTCCTTTCTGGGAAAATGCCAGATCTATAAAAGTACTCAGCACCTTGAATCTATTAATACATGAACACAACATATGTATGCTTAAAGTAACCATAGAGACAGTCCATAATAAAAGCTGCTTCATCAATGCAAACAAGAAACACTGGTTTGAATGCTTGCAACTGATTATCCTCTCAACAGGCATAACCGGAATGTGATTTAGACTTATATACACTTTAGTCAATTTATTTAATAAACTTTCTTGAAATTAAGCACGCACAATTCTAATTTATTCTTAACAACTTATGCCAATCTTTGAAATCAGATATTCAAGTAATAGAATCTTTTATTTTGAGATTTATGGCCACATCACACTGAAACACCAGTTTCTGTATGATCACCAACAAAAAGCAACATCAAACCTGGTGTTGTAAGTTTGAATTAATGGATAATGGCTTGGAATTGTTAATTGGAGAGGTGTAATGGATAATGGCTTGGAATTGTTAATTGGAGAGCCGAGTTCCAACTCCCATTGGATTCGTTATATTCATTTACAAGCAAATACCCTTGTGGAAAGTATGAATCCATCTCTTCTCCACCAAGCTATGGGTTAATTAGTAAAACTTGCATCACTAAACCATTATGTTATAACCTAGGGAAGGCTACTGAACAGAATAATCAAATGAAGGCTGGTAATGAATGATAATACTTAGGACAAGAACAACAAATATAAGATTCGCCAGTGGCACATACAAGTAGTCAACTGCTTAAAGTGAGTCAAGTAAAGTCCACAATGAATCTCATACTGCAGGCCAATATAAAGTATTTTACTACTGTATTTATGTGAATGGGGACATACCCATTATCGTCTGTAAGTATGTTACAACACATTATTATCTCAAAAAAAATTTCCAAACTAAAGATATTTTTCTGGCTTTAAATAACCTGGAAAGCCATAATAATATGTATTTATAAATATATACCATATTTGCTGTCATATAAGAGAACTGTTTTTCAAAGGTAGTTTTCTACCTGAGGAGGACTGTTTGGGAATATCCAATATACTTTACTTAAAAGGGAAAATAGGCACTTGCTAAACTGCTATGCGCTCTGTAGCTGAATGGTAAAGCATGCTGGATCAAATGGTGATTTCTCCTTCAAAGAGGGACATGTTTGATCCTCGCTGGAGAGCTCATTTCCTTTATTAAGATTTCTCAAACATGCACGTCAATAGTCATAAAAAATTTTATGTTTAAAATAGAAGTAGAAGTCGGTTATCTATTTCAAGTATGAGTATCCGCTATAATAAGGTTTGAAGTTATAAAAATGTCAGATTAAAAATAAATCCATGTTTTAGAAATAATGTGATAAAAATATAGTTTTAAGATATATTTCTGGACAACCCTATATATGTGTGTGTGTGTGCGTCAGAAACTATATATATATATATATATATATATATATATATATATATATAAAGTGAATAGTGATGTCAACACCAAACGGTGACAGTCTGTTTCATGCTTGAATGCAATCTACAGGCCAATCTTCTGACATACCCTGAAGATTGCGTTCAAGCATGAAACAGACTGTCACTGCTAGATATTGACCTCAGTCTCTCCCTCATACTCTCTTTCTTTCTTTCTCTCTCTCTCTATATATATATACAGGGTGTCCCAAAATAATGTATACACTCTTTAAATATTTTTAGTTAATAATACATTACCGTGATATGAGAACTTATATGGATGAAAATATGCAAAACAGATGGATTAGAAGAAGAGGGACAGTTGAATACACACCTACATCACCAGATTTGACACCCTTGGATTTCTTTTTGTGGAGGTTTCTAAAAGACAAAGTTTACAGCAGGAAACCTGAAACAATTGCTGAAATGAGAGTAGCAATTGAAGAAGAATGTGCTCAAATACAAGAGGAAATGATACTGGACGTTTGTAGGTCTATATCTTCAAGATATGAAAAGTGTATTGAACAGAACGGCAACCAGTTTGAGCAATTGATGAGAACTCATCATTATATGAACATTCTGTCATTGACCCAAGTAGCTTTTATCTCATTAAAGTTAATTTTCTATATTTTTTGTATATTTTACTCCCAAATTCTTTAAATGTGTATTCTTTCTCTTGTATTAATCTTATTTACAAGTCAAAATACATAAATTGAATAAGTTATAACGATTCAAAGAGTGTGTACATTATTTTGGGACACCCTGTTTATATATATATATATATATATATATATATATATATAAACAACTCTTAAAAAGAATCTGCCATGAATACACACTGGAAAGAAAAAGTGCTTAACCCCATATAAAATGGCAAAGCTTTTCTAAACTAGTCTTGCCTGGAGGAATAAAGGTCCCCATTTTTCCACTATTGCTGACCATGCAAGGATAGCATAAATGCATGAAAATTACAGTACTAGTCAGACAATGTATACCTGAAGCTTGATTCTTATATATATATATATATATATATATATATATATATATATATATATATAGGTATAGAAATGGGTAAATCAAATAACTAGATATTAGCAATTGTATATGCATGTGTTAGAATGCATACACAGGTAAACAAATGAATATTTATTAAATTTACATTAAGGTGCAAACATAACAGTGCTCAATGTAGTTAGACAGAACTAAGAAATATATATTAATAAATATACATATACCTACGTTTGGGGTGCAACTTAAGTTTTGTTGTTTTACCAACTCATCAGGCACAAAATATTACCAACTCATCAGGCATGGAATATTACTTATGATTTCTTTTTTAAAAAAAATAGTATATTATTTTTAAAAAAAAGATCATCAGTAATAATTCGTGCCTGATGAGCTGATAAAACAATAGAACTTAAGTCACACTCCAAACATTGGTATATATATGTATGTATGTATGTATATGTATATCAGACTAACAGTGGGAAAAAAATTCTTAGTGACACATTTTGTTCTGAGAAGAAACTTTTGACAAAAGTTTGACTGAATCAGTCTTATATATAAAAGTTGGGAAATGTAGTGGGGGTGTGGAGATACAGCAAATGCTAGTTAAAGTTTACATCCCCAAAACATTAAAGAGACACTCAGCTTTAGATTTAAATGTTGACATCTGATATATCTAGATGCATGAGTCATTCAACTTTTTATTTGCTTTTGTTTCCATTTTTGTTTTTATTCAATTAAATAGTTAAAAACAATGAAAAGAGAAGCAGAACAAAATGTGTCACTAAAAAGTTGTTTTTTTCTTTTTTCATTTTGCCAATAAATTACCCATGTGCATGCCTGTGTAGATATGGATTGGGTTTGAGAATATATTGTGCATGGACAGGATTCAGAAAGCACTTTTGCCGAAGGATAAGAAGACACAGCCAAATGGACATGATGCCAAATGGACTGAAGGACAAAAAAATTTCTATTTACAGAGTTTAATGACCAATTCACTAATTTCATTACAATTTTTTTTTAATTATTTTATTTATTACATATCATGACCTAACAAAAAATATGATACCATTAATGATAGGATAAAAATCATTTCTAGTTTTTATAATAAAAAAGAAGGATTGACATTTCTACGATCTTTGACTCACAATTTTTAAATACTCTTATTGTCTGATCACATTATTTGTATATTTGCCTTTTAAAGAGACCTTTTTAAAAGTGAATTTTATGTATCTAATTTTTTTAATTTTTTAGTCTGTCAAATGGTCATATTGTAGGAATAAAATAATTATTGTATATTTTAATTTTCGTAAGTATTTTTGGTCTTTTGTCCATTCAGTTTCTTGGTTTTGGCTTCTTGTCCTTTGGCAAAAGTGTATTCGGTATCCTGTCCTTGTACCAGAATATATTGATGATTTTATGTATTTCTTTCATTTTCCTCTTCTAATCAGTGAAAGACTATCAAAATAAGCATTTCAAAAGCTAAGCCCAGTGGCAGATCAAGAATGAAACTAGTGAAACTTAAGCTTCAGGGCCCCTAATCGTAGAGAGACCCCTGAGGCAACTTTTGTTAATTAGCAAATTTTTCAACAAAATCAATTTTTTTTTTTTAAAAAACAAAGTGTTTTTTATTAAAATAAAACATCTTGACTTCAGTCACTTTCCCTTTGATGTAATACAGCTTCATTGCACCTTTTCTACAGATAATTTTATGGTAATTGCCCTGAGAAGCTTTCTTCTTTGGTAGCTCAACTTCATGAATCTACATTTAGTACTAAATTGGAAGCTAGGTCACATCATTTCACGGTTGAAATTGTTAAATATTAGTTCTAATAGTTTCTTGTCTTACATTTCTCACCTGTGAAGAACTCTTCTAAATTCTTTCTTTCCTGTCAACTATCCCCTTCAAAAATTTAAATGCAATGTGGTGATAGATCTACTTACTTATTCTAAAACTAATGAAAATTAAGCTTCACAGAGGGGCCTCTGAAGCAACATTTTTAATTATCAAATTTTTCAACAAAATCAATGCCTTTTTTTTTAAAAAGTGTTTGTTATTAAAATAAGGGGGAATCAAGAAATCGGAAGGGAGGTCCACAGGTGAGAAGTGTGAGAAAAGAAACTATTACAATAGAACTGATGATTGCATCTGGTTAGTTCAACAGTAAAATGGTGAGACCTCATTGCCAATCTAGTAGTACGCTTAAATTTGTGTTGTTAAGGTATTGAGGGAAAAATCTCATCAGAACAGTTGCCATGAAAATATTTGTAGAAAAGATAGAAGCCATGTCATGTTGGTGGGAAAGTGACTGAAGTTGAGTTGCCAGGATCAATTAAATTACAGACTTTTCTTTGAATTTTGTATATACATAGCGTTGTCATTTCTTCATGGTATGAGTAAACTAGTTGAGTAAGAAGTTCTGTTTGGAAAAGTTTAAAATTAGCGTGGGTGTGATAATCTGAGCAAAAAATGTATTCAATTAAACAAAAAAAAGCTGCTTTAGTCTCTTGGGTTATATATTGGCTTCTGTTTCATTTCCTGGTTATGAAATTCTACTTCTGACATCTGGAATTAGCACCTTCATGACAAAATAAAAGACATGTGTTTCCTTCATGTGGAGAAACTTGTCAGATAGTTTACTTGGGTAGTAACTTTAGACGATAACAGTTCAAAACATTAAAGAAAGCTTAAAAAAAAAAGCACAAAATAAAACAAAATATAGAGTTTTATAAAACAAAATCAAAAGCTTGTTAAGTTTTGCATTATGTCAGGACTCCCAAAGTGCTGATATTAAAACAGAATTTTCAGGGCATCTCACATGGTATGATGGTTAGCAAGCTTGTCAGGCACGTTTGCTAGTACATCATCCTCATTAGACAGGTTGCTCTGCAGATGGTGAGATCTACAGATAATAGTAAACTATATTATTAATGTAATGAGCCCACTACTGTTAGGTTGAGTTATAAATAATTTCTGTTTACCATGTGGCTGTGAGTTCAATCCCTGGGTCAGGCATATAAAATCCACATACAAAAATGAACAAAAGTGGCATCACAAGAAAGAATTAATATGGGAAGTGGAATGAAAGCAGCTGAACCCTGTGGATTGAACAGAAGGTTCAGTTTAAGATTCTGAAAAATGTATACCTGAAGAAGGCCAGAGGGTAGATTGGCTGAAACATTGTGTTCATGACAAATGATATGAGGGCAACTGTTTGAATAAATCAGTATATAATAATTATCACTATTTTTGTTGTATTGAAAAAATTTTTTTTAATTTTTTATACATAATGTATTCGATGGTTAGTCCTTTGGAGTGATGAATTCTTGAGAATGGACACACTAAAATATGAGGGAAAGAAAAATAAAAATGATATTATATTTGAAAAATTTGATGCTGAGGATATCATGGACTGAGTGTGTGAGCAACAATGAGGTTTTGGAGAGGATGCAAACAAGAAAGAAGCTTATGCTTAACATAGGGAAGAGGCAGATGAAATTTCTGGGACACATAATGAGAAAGGAGGGCCTGGAGAATCTGATACTCATGGGATGAATAGATAGAAAAAGAGATGGAAAAGCAGCGCATGACATATGTGGCAGGCTTGGGAAGGTGAATGGCAGAGCGTTGGCAGAAACACAGAACCTGTTGAGAGCCACAAGGAATAGGGGGAAGTGGAGGGCCATGATTGCCTACATCCTGAGTAGACACAGCACATAAAAAGAAAAGAATGAATCACAAAATATGTCATAATAACAAACCATTGTAAAACCTTAGAAGCAAGGATTGCATTATTATTTTATTTTTTTTTTTTGGTAGTGGGAGAACTTAAAACAATTACTTGGTTACTTATTTTAGAGCATGATTTTACTTACAATTATTACCACATCACACAAACAATAGCCAATGCATTATGTAAACAAATTAGTCATAAATTATCAACAGTGCCTTTTTAAAGCCATCTGTTGTTTATATTATTGCCAACTAAGACTGTTTATACATTTATATAAGTAGCAAAATAATCATTCTAAGTAATGTGGTTAATCGATATAAGTGCTGCATAATTTGTTGCATTTTTCTTTTCTTAACCATTTTATGTTGTAAGTTTCACACTGCTCTATCACTACTTCCATGGAAAGTGTTTGGACGAACAACATTTCTTGGTTCTGCCAGGCCTAACCTCCATGACCAGGACCAGTCATGCCACTTATATAGTAGCAAAACACCCACATTCCTTCCATATTTCATCAGTTCCATCAAGCAGCCTCTTCCTATGAACTACTGCCCTGTGGAACAGACTCCCAAGGAGACTTTTCCATGATCACTACAATCTTAACCAGTTCAAGTCTAGAGTTAATCATTACCTTCCCCTCATATTCATATAAACTACCCCTCTTAATGTAACCCTCTACCTCCTCAAGTGGCCCCTGGGCCTTGTACAGGGTGAACCTTGATGTACCCCCCCACCAAAAAAAAAAACAGGTAAGGTAATAAAGCCACTAAGACACAAGGGGTTGCTGAGAATGAAAGAAATAGAGAAAACATTATCGAGAAGAGAAGAAAGTTGCCCCTGGGCCTTGTACAGGGTGAACCTTATTGAAAAATAAACAACAAAGAAAACTGTTATATTTCATTCTAATAGGAATATATACTTGAAAACAAGGTGGATAAAATAAGTAAAGGTTTATTGTAAAAAACCAGTAGAATAAGAATAAAAGTAATAGTTATGCCCAAGGTTGTCACAAGTCAATCCAGTAGTGTGTGCTACTATTGATAAGTCTGAGTCGTACTCAACAGATCCAAGCTAGTATATTTAGCTACCCCACCACGTGGGTTGCATGTGGCACAAGGCTGGTTTAGCATGGGTTCTCTGAGCCCATAGGCTTGGCCAAAAATATTCCCATTTGAACCTGAATAAATGGATTCAGGGACAGTCTACCTTCCTGAACAAGACTCTGCCTTTCGACGGAGCCTTGTCCGAGTTCCTCTCTGCCCAAAAGCAGAAAGTTCAACTGTTTAGCTGGAGCAGATCCCAGCTAGTCTCTGTAGTTCATTGACTAACAGATACTTATAGGCAGTTACTAACTATAGTGTAGTCAGTCATGGGGGTGACAGGTTATTCTATTACATCAAAAACATTATCAAGAAGAAAGGACAATAACAAGAACATGATACAAAAAGACAGAAGATAACAAGTAATATTGCATCTAAATTTTTGAAGATCATTGTTAAGAGGAAAGTAAGGCATGAGAAGAGAGTGCCACAGGTGAGAAGTGCAAGAGAAGAAACTATTAGAATAAAACTTGCAGTTGCCAACAGGCCAACAGTCTTTCCTCAACTGATATTGAACATATAACCTTTGGTGGCAACTGGTGTAGGAGAAGGACAACTCTGCTGCATCAGTGTGCGAGCGGAAATTGGAACTGGTGATAGTATAAACAGGAAATGCATCCAGTGGCTAAAATAAACAGGACATACAGGTGTTCAGAGACTTGAATAAACAGGGTGCACGGGTGTCCTGAGTGGAACGAAATGTATGCTTACATGGGCGCATGCCAGAAGAGGCATAGCCACACAAAGTTGCATAGGTGACATATCTGAAGAAGGCATAGCCACATGAATTTGTGTTGATGTCCAAATGTTATATAACTGGTTTGATTCTTGATCTAGACAGGAAGGCTGGCTAGAGGTTTACCTAAGATGTGTCCATCAATTCCTGTATGCACAATCCTAACCTCCTTGATTCTCCCTCACTCTACCCATTCATTGTCACTCAAACAATGAAGATATTTATATATTTTTATATATAAGTATTGTAACCTAGGGAAGGTTATTGAATAGAATATTCAAACAAAGGTTGGTAATGAACAATAATACTTAGGACAAGAACAACACATATAAGATTTGCCAGTGGCACATAGAAGTAGTAGTCAACTGTAGTCAAGTAAATTCCACAATGAATCTCCAACTCTAGACCATGTACAGTATTCACTTTTGTATTTATAGGAATGGGAACATACCCATTATTGTCCATAGGTATACTACAACAGTAAGTGTTTGTCTTCTTATTTGAACCCAGCAGCAATATACTACATATATTCCACAGTGGAGTAAAGGATAGTGGCTCAGACTGAGGAATCTGAGAACCAAGTTTGAATTCCAGTCAAGTTCATTACATTCACTCATATGCTAATACCCTTGGGGAAGGTATGGATCTAACTCTTTTCCTCTCCCCCAGCTATGGGTAAAATAGCAGGGAATGCTGGATTTTATGTTTATTAAACTTGTATGAAAAATTCCTGACAGAATGTTTATTTAAACTGGCATGCTTATTTTATAACTTAAACTATTCCAGACTGCAATTGTATTTGGTACTAAAAGAGGTCAGATCATCACTAGATACTCTGCTAATATGACCTTATGCCAAACTTGATTAGAAATGATTAATGATCACAGGCAATGGAATCTACATTGATAAGACACCAAATGTCAAAGAATAAAAAATAAACCTAAAAATTGACAACGAAATATGATTCCAAGAACTTCCTCTGGCAATTATTGCTAATTATGGTGATGTCTTTTTAAAGATCTCCTCATTCTTTGAGTTTAATCCATCATTTTCACTCACTTCATTGTCATAACACCTGGCAAATTGTAAGAGCATGAGACAGTAAACAGAAAGGACATGTTTGGATTT
This sequence comes from Acanthosepion pharaonis, assembly GCA_903632075.3. Lineage (NCBI taxonomy): Eukaryota > Metazoa > Mollusca > Cephalopoda > Sepiida > Sepiidae > Acanthosepion > Acanthosepion pharaonis. The sequence goes on from CAHIKZ030002163.1 coordinate 62,615, forward strand.
CATGCTGCTTGATTTTCAGGTTTTATTTCAATATACAAATATAAAGAAAATTATACAAGATAGAACACATGAAAACCAGTTGGGTGTTTATATATTTTTTGTTTTGTTTGTTTTGTTTTACGGCACATCAACCTCAATGGGTTATTTAATGCCAAAAAAATTTTAATTGCTGGTAATATTTTGTTTTGTCAAAAATCTATTTCTGGTAATAATATTTTTTTTTTTTTCAAAAATGTGTTTCGGTAATAACTTTTTTCAATTTCATTTGGATAAAATGGTAAATAAAGACAATTTGAAAAACACATTTTGATATGTTTTGCTGATCAAACACCATCATCAGAAAATGGATATTATTTCAACCAAATTTTCATTGGTAAATATTAAATATCAATTGCTGGTAATATTTTTTCCTCAAAAATATACAGCTGGTAATAGTTTTTTTTTTCTTCAAAAATTTATTGCTGGAAATAATTTTTTTGCAAAATATTTCTGGTATTAAAACCTGTTTTTATACTTTCATAATGTTTTTACCCTAGTTTCAGGGATAACTATTTGCCCATAGCTGGGACCCTAACAGGTACTACCACCCTAGGTCAGGGCAGATCTGGGACCACCAGCAATTAAGAGGTGGTCCCACGCTCCTCAAAACCTCCTGATCAGAGGCCTTGCTGTTGGACGTAGTTTATCGTCTTACCCAGGACATGGATGTAGTTTATCATCCTACCCAGGATGGATTTATATATTCTATTTCCTTGTTAATGTTTTGCTCCTCTCACACAAGCATTATCAAAACAACAGAAAAAAATCTTAAGGAAATGTCATTACCATAGCAACTCTGCTAGTTAAAAAGATGGTAATTGATTTCTTTAAAGATACATACTTTTAAACTGTATTAACAGAATTTTTTTTTTTTTTTTTAATCAGCAGGGCTTCCACAGGTAACAACTTTTTCCTTAGTTTTTTGTCAGTCATTTTTACATTGCTTTTTAAAAGGAGCGAAATGTCAATAAGAAAATAAAAATGTTTAAACATCTGATTTTCATGTATTTCATCTTACTTTTTTTTTAAATCATTTCACCCCAAGCAAGGCAATAAAACTGCTAAGACATAAGTGGGGATATTTCATATCAATTACTTAAATAAAGTATGAATGAGAATTATATGAAATGGTAAATTACGACAATTTGAAAATGCATCTAGAGATTCTTGACAAAGGACATATCCTCAAGGACACATGGCACAGTGCATAAAGGCGTTAGTTAGATCCTGTGACAGGACCCAAAGAGTGTGAGTTCAATACCTGGTTAAGGCAGTGGAGAACTTAGAGAGGAGAATTAACAGAAGATAACTGATAACTGATATCCATTAAACATGGCACATGGAAATAGAACAGTCTACCCCAGTGAGCAAAATAAAGGGTTCGGTTCAACATTTCAATCACCTGAAGAAGGCCAGAGCATACAATGACCGAAACGTTGTAAGATATGTTTTGCTGATCAAACACCATCATCAGAAAATGGATACTATTTCAACCAAATGTTCATCAATAAGACAGAATGTGATTCACATGATTGATATGAATGCTTGACTTTCTTCAGCCTATCACTAATTCTTTAGAAACTGATGGTAAAACAATGGAGGATGCAAAAAATGGTTAAAATAAATGACTATTTAAATAAAAAGGGAATTGAAATTAGGTAAAATCTAATTTCAGATAAAATTAAATTAAATCCAGTTTCAAATAGAGTTGAATTAAATCCTATTTCCAATAAATTTAAATTAAATTCAATTTCAAATAGAATTAAACCTAATTTCAAATAGAATTAAATCCAGTTTCAAATAGATTTAAATTAATCCAATTTCAAATAGATTTAAATCTAATTTCAAATAGAATTGAATTAATTCTAATTTCAAATGGAATTAAATCCAATTTCAAATAGGATTTAAATTAAATCCAATTTCAAATAGGATTTAAATTTAATCCAATTTCAAATAGGATTTAAATTTAATCCAATTTCAAATAGAATTAAATCTAATTTCAAATGAAATTAAATTTCACATGGAATTAAATCTAATTTCAAATAGAGTTAAATTAAATCTAATTTCTAATTGTCCTTTCTCCCCAGTAATATTTTCTCAGTCTCCTTCACTCTCAAGAAAACTCTTGTGTCTTAGTGGTTTTATCACCTTGCTTAGAGTGAAATGATTAAAAAAAGACCTGAAACATTTTTTTAAAGTCATATAAAAATGTCACTAACAAATATATAAAATAACAGCTTAGTAATTCACTATTATCAGCAAATTAGTTCATCCATACCATTAAAAAATGATTTAAGGCCTATTCCTTACTGTTATTAGAAATAGGGAAATCAATCATGAGACGGGTTTGCATTAGGGGTACTTCTGATCAACACCATGCAATACAAAAAAAAAATATTGAGATAAAAACTCAAATCATTTTTCTTCAATCAGATCTAGACTTTCATTCCAAGATAACTAAAATAGGTACCTCCACTAATTCACTATATGTAAAGTTTAAAATGATTTTTTTTTAAATGAAAAAGTTTTCTTGAAGTTTTCCTTTTAGCTTTATTGAAAGCTGAATGATTTAAAATTTACTATTTCCAGTAAGCAAAATACTCTGTAGTCTATTTCAAATAGAAACTATATTGATTGAAATCGATTTTTTCAGTAAAATCAACCAAAACGACCATTTTTGACACATCTGTAAACAAAAGTTAATTCTCAGTTTTAAAAATCTTGAAAAAATAAAATATTTACTTCTGAAATGTTATTTGAGGAAAATTAGAAAATTTAAAGTTAAGTTTGAAACAAATATTACTTACTTATAGTATAAAATATTGTATAGAAACATTTCCTAACAATGTGGTCTTTTTTTTCTGACATGTTAATCAATTTATTGACAGCGGACTGACAGCTGAATGTGTGCATTTTTTAGTCTGGTGAAATTTTATAAGGTGGGGAGAATCCTCAAAACACATGAGCTTTTAATGATAGATTTATCAGTTTGTACACCCATACATCAGAAATTCTGCATGTAATCACACATACAAAAACAAATCAAAATTCTTTTAAAAATATTCAGGGTCATCAGATTGTAATAAGCTTTGCAATATGATTAGTTAGTATAGTTTTACTTAACAATATTTTCCAAGAGTTATCACACTGAAAATGAATTTTTTAAAATTATAAAAAAATGAAAAATCTTCATTTTTCATCGAAAACATTCCTTTTTTTCAGACAATATTGTCTTTGATATATTATTCATAAATCAATTAAAAGCTTCTCTAATTAAATAATGTTTTAGAGTTATTGTTTTTTTATTTTTCAATTCAGAACAGATTTTTGATAAGACAGGGCCAATTTTGCAAAAGAATTTGTTAATTTAAATTCTTCAAAAAATTCTGCTTTTAACTAATATAGTCACTAAAAATTATGTTGAATTTCTCAAGTTTTTATAAAAATAAGTAAGGGGCTGAAACATTAAAAAAATGTTTTTACCATGTTTTTATTAATAAAACAATTTTCAAAAATAATTTCATTCATTTGTGAATAAGTTCTGAAATTTTCATTAAAATCTGGCTATTATTTGATTTTTGCAAAAATTTTCAAATTAATGTGTCTGTCACCAAAAAGAGGCTAAAATTTGTTATTCTAAAAGTTAGTATAAGCACTGATAGAAGGAAAACAAGTTTTTTAATCAAAATTTCCAACATTCGAAAAAGGAATAAAAAATTTAATTAAATAATCAAAAAATACTTTGATTCTTCCTCTTAATAGTAACAAAGATTTTGAAAATAAACTATATTTTCATTACATTTGGAGCCTGTTCTCATCACAGTATGCTGATTTTTAACATTTTTGTGGAGGTACCTAAATCTAAACTATCATCTGTATACAATTATTTCCATAGCTTTAAATAAATAAATCCTATAAATTTTAAAGATCCTTTATCAGACACTATGGATTGACACTAGAAAATCCCAAAGAGCTATAGCAAATAACAAAAACCACATTATTTGAACACTTCAACTAGTAGCAACAATAAAAATGTAAGTAAAATGAGAAATAATGATATAATCAAATTGTTAACTTTCCATACTACTAAAAACAAAAGTTTAGAAGGAAATTCTCATGAGTACCAGAAAAAAAGTTGACTATTTCTTAAAAGAAAGATTTTCTAAATTTGAACCAAAAATAACACTGTTTGGTCAATGAAGGTAAAATGTTTCCTGTAGGAGATATTTAATAGTATTGGTAAAATTAGCTATGTACATATTGGAATAAATCTTCAGTGCAAGAAGAAATGAAAAAAGAGTGAGAGAAAGAGATGAAATGAAGAGAGAGAGAGAAGAAGTGAAAAGAGGGAGAGAGAGAGAAGAAATGAAAAAGGGATTCTTTTTTTTTAAATTTTTCTTTCTTTCATTTCTTTCTTTTTCTTTCTCCTTTAACAGTTCTTTCTTAAATGATTCTCTTCATTTGTTTTGTTTCTTTCTCTCTCTTTTCATTTCATTTCAAGTGGGAGAGAAAGAAAGAGAAGAAATGAAAAAGGGAGAGAGAGAGAGAAAGAGAAGAAATGAAAAAGGGAGAGAGTGAGAGAAAGAGAAGAAATGAAAAAGGGAGAGAGAGAGAGAGAGAGAAAGAGAAGAAATGAAAAAGGGAGAGAGAGAGAAAGAGAAGAAATGAAAAAGGGAGAGAGAGAGAAAGAGAAGAAATGAAAAAGGGAGAGAGAGAGAAAGAGAAGAAATGAAAAGAGGGAGAGAGAGAGAAAGAGAAGAAATGAAAAGAGGGAGAGAGAGAGAAAGAGAAGAAATGAAAAAGGGAGTGAGAAAAACAAAAAAGAATGAAAAAAGGAACAAAAATGAGAAAGAGGAAAAAGAAGAGAAAGAGAGAAAAATAAAAGTGGAAGACAAAAGTAACAAAAAGTGAGTGATACAGAAAAGAACAAAATGAAAGAGAATGAACATTATAGGTAGATAAATGGGATATATATATATATATATATATATATATATATATATATTAAAAAGAAGAGAGAAACCACAAAAATATTTTTTTTGGTTGTAATGTAATGTTTTTAAAAAAAATATTATGGTTTATTTTCCATAATTGGATAAAGAACATATGTTTTGACTGTCATCAAAGCTAAAAAGGGTGGAGATTTCCACATATTATTAAAAATAATTAATTTTTTCTCCTTCATGTTTTTCAATGTTAAATATTCTTGATATGAGACATCATCTTTTGTTTGTGTTAGTGACCCCAAAAAAAGAAGGAATAATACTATTTTGCTGAGTATAAAAAAAATCATTTTTATATTTTGCAGTAACTTATCAAATTAGAAAAATGAAAGAAAATTCATAATTCTCAATCGGCTCAGAAAATACTTACTATGATTTCCAATAATCTCTGTTGTCTAATTTTGTCATATATGCTTTTAAAACTGCAGTTATTCAAACATTAATTTAAAGCAATAAAAAGTGAATAGATCTATTAAAAATTCAGTCCAATATTCCTTACACTCTGCCTTTTACTCAACTAAATCTGATCAAAGTGTAATATTTTTTCCATCAATTAAAATCATAAGGACAATGAATTGCAAACATGACATTAAATGCAATTTTTCAAAACTTCAAAATTCAAAAAAAAATGAACAAAATGAAAATCATTGTAAATATTTCTTGAGAAATTACAGTGTGGTTTAGCTATTGGAAGGCATAAACAGGAAAACGTCTTTAGAAACAAAAAAAGAGTGCTGAATTGCTATGTAATATCAATCCTCTTATACAGCAGTGAATGCTGGACAATTTCCTAACAAATAAAGAGGAGACTTGAGGCAGCAAAGATATGATTCTACAGAAGGATGCTGAGAATACCATAGATGAATCATGGAGGTAACAAGGAAAACAGAAACAAAAAGGATACTTATACTTAGAATCAGAAAGAGAAAATTAAAATTTTGCAAACACATAATGATGAAGGAGGGCTCAGAGAGATTGACACACTCAGGATATATTGAGGGGCAGAGGGAAATAGCAAGTTACCAACTGAACTAGCTTGTGTAAATGGATGGAAGAAAAGGGAGTGAGAAGGATAAAAAAAAAAGAAGCAGATATTGCTAAGAGCTCCAAAGAACAGAAATTTGTGGAAGGCCATGATCACCTACATTCTGAAATATTAAAATACACAGGGAAAGCAACTTTATCTCCAATATTTACACTTTGATAAAGAGTTGTATTCCTTTTATGAATTCCATAATCCAAGAAATTACTTGGTTTGGTTTGGTTTACGGCATATCAACCTCAATGGGTTACTTAATGCCGACAAAGTTTTTAGGTTAGGTTCATATGTATAGAATATGTATTCTTTGTAAGAAATCAGTTTGTAGATCAGGTTTGATTGACATATTTTTGTAAAGAGTGTTTTTGTGGAGTGTCAAATCTATCGCTGATAATATTTTTTTTTTCCAAAGATGTATAGCTGGTAACTTTTTTCCCCAAAAAGAATTGTTCATAATAATTTTTTCAAAAATGTATTGCTGGTATTTTTACTATAAAAACCTATTTTTACACTTTCATATTGTTTTGACCACAGTTTGGTGGGGGGGGGGGGGGTCAACTATTTGCCCATAGTTGGGATCCTAACAAGTGTTACCACCACAGGCGAGGGTGGACCTGAGAGCAACAGCAATTAAGATGTTGTTCCACGCTCCTCAAAATCTCCAGATCAGAGGCCTTGCCGTTGGAGGTAATTTATCATCGTACCCAAGACAAGAAATTACTAGGATAGAAAAATAAAGTCTAACTTTATGAATCAAGTATAAAGTGGGTGGTGAAAATGGCCAATGTATTTGTTTTCCTCATTAGGGTTTCTTGGTCAGGCTGATAACTTTTCCACACTCATTGTGCAACCTATGTAATTTGAAATGACTGAAGTTTACTTCTTTTATGTGCTGTGTCCCTTTAGGACATGAGTGATCATGGCTCTCCACAAACTTCTGCCCTTTGTGGTTGTTAGTAAAGTTTTTATTTTTGTTATCTGTTGACTTCCAATCTGTTGGGGGGGAATGACTGCAAAATTTTTTCCCTCTTACCTTTTATAAACAAAAGTCCACAAAATGCATGCTGGGATATTTTTTTAGTCAATAAAAGAGGTTGATTTACAATTTGATTTAACTCAGTCCAGATCTACACTATCTACAAAACAGACCCACTGCGTTCACTTATCTGACCTTGCTTTTTTGTGCAAGCATCAACTTATAGTTTGTGAACTTTTTTGCCTTCTTACCCGTGAATTTGCTTTACATGTATTGTTTGCTTGATACTATTTCATTTTTACCCTTTTTGTCTGTTTATTGCAAACTTTATTAATTCTGTTCGTTGAATGGTTGTATTATTTATTTTGCATTTTGACCATGACTTCTCTTATCACTATCTCACCTAATCCCTGGTTCTACCAACCAATTATACAAGCTAGGTTGGAATTTTGCCACTCTCCTCTGTACCTTTTGCCTTCAAATTTTACAAGCCCCATTTTCTTCATTATTATGCACCCTAGAAATTTTCCAGCCAACTTTGATCTTCAAAAATTTAAATACAATGTCAATCATTATCTACTGTCTTTCGGATTACTCTTATATTGCTCTCACTCTTTAATAATGTTTCTGTTTTCTAATTCTTTCACACTCAGTAACCCCTTGTGTCTTTACTGCCTTGTTTGGGGCAAATTTGATTAAAAAAAATCTCTTTCTGATTCTAAATATGCCCTTGTGAAAATTAATTGAAACAAAACAATTCCATTATTATTTACTTATTTTCTGCATTTTTCCAAGGAAACATGACCCAGTGCACATGTTAGTACTTTGTATGTCCATTCCACAAAATCATTCCTTACAGACTGGCCACAGATTCTCAATTAGATTTAAATCAGGAGAGTCTCTGGGCTAGTCTATAATAATTTGATTTGTTCACTGGTAAGGCTTGTCAGTGTGTTTGTGCTGTGCTGCAATTTTTGTATGCTTCCTTGGATAATGTCCATCACAGACAATGGCCACAGGACAACTAATCAACAGTCGAGACAATAGTGTCTGGGTGTGATAAAAATCACAGTTGATGCAATATTTTTCACAGCCAAACAAATTTCATCATACATCCTGAAAATAGATTCATATTACTGCACACCAACTCAAATAACCTAATCTGAGGATAAATAGAAATTGATTACACCCTGTCACTCTAGTGGGTTTAAAACTGACTGTATAGTGAAAGAAAGGAAACTAAAGCAGTTGTTTCAATTAATTTGCACAATGGTGTATAAGTATCCTTTTAGCTTCCAATTTCCCTAAAATAACTATATAACTTTTATTTTTCCAGTCTCTATATACTATATTCTTCCAGAATTTGTATATACATTCACTTTTATTACAAATGAAATATTTTTACTACAACAAAAAGTCTGCTTTATTTTGTTTTGTTTTTCTAAAATCTTCAATAAAAGCTAGCTTTTTCTTGTTTTTGAGAAAAAAATGCAATGAATACATGCCACAAAATAGAAATTGTCTAGAATTTCTAAATAAATGTTTTAAGTAAAATTATGCTTTGTATCAACTGCTAAAAGGGTCTGGAATTCTTTAAGGTATGTAGAATTCGGTAATTTTAATTATTTTTACTGCATGAATAAATTCTGAATTTACAGACAGAAATTCTCCCTTTTATTGTTTTTTTTTTGTTAAATTAAACCAACAATAGAAAAAAAAGAAGCAATATATACTACAGCTGATTTTATAAATTCAAATTAGATAAAGATTTAATACAAAGGGGAGCTGAAAAGTTGTTAGCCCAGCCTGAAAAGGATAAAAATTTAGATAAAATTAAAAAAATATCTGACACTTCATTAAATTTTGGAAAGTAGGTCAGGCTAAGCAAAATTGTAATTATCTAAACAATATGAGATGGGGATTTGTTTGTAATTAAAAATAAAATTAATTCAAATATTAAATCACAAAAACGAAAAACAAGAAACAAAAAACATGAAAAAAGTTAATTTTATGAAACCATTTTCTCAGCAGAAATAATTCTTATTTATCCTCTCTCTCTCTGACATGCAAGAATTAACAGCAGCTATAACTTGAATTATTAACTTGGTTATAAATTCAATAAAGATTATTCTATAAAATTACTAGTCAAAAAGGAAGTTTTAAAACCTTAAATTCCTACTTACCCTCCATCATTTGCCCTGAGTCGTACAAGTGAAAATTCACTGGGTAAAAGCACATTCTAGATATGTTCTCTGTCTGTCTGTATGCTTGCGTGTTCTTTAAAGAGGAAAATTTAATTTTGGCAACACTCCAAATTTTGATAAAAAAATAAGGGATTTAACAGTGAGAAAAAAAGCATTCTTTGCATATTTGTTTATTATAAATATAAAGTTTATATATATAAACAAATATGAGTGTATGTATATTAGAAAGAAGAGAGAAAGAGACTGAAGACAGAGAAGGCAGCCCCAAAAGAAACAGACTATTATTTCTATTTAAAAATTCAGCACTAAAAAAAAAAAATGAAAATTAAATGTTTAACATGTAAAAAAGAGCATATCTTGTGAATGATTAATCAAAAAAGCCTCTCAGAGGGAAATACATTTGTGTGCAACTGTATAAAGACATTACTGTCTTACAATAAATTAATGTGTAGCTAGTGTAATGGTATAGTGTAGTTATGGAGAACAGCTCAGATTGAGGAACAGCGAGCTGAGTTTGAATTCCAGTTGAGTTCATTACATTTACTTACATGTTAATACCCTTGGGTAAGGTATGAATCTATCTCTTCTCCAAGTTATAGATAAATAGCCCTACTGACTGGGTCCTATAGCGTTAGGTTTCAACCAGTCTAGAAGGAACAATGAATTCAAAGCCAAAACCAGCCTGGAGAAGGTTGGGCTCTGTCAGGCTATTTTGCCCTAGAAACACTGCTGCTACTGCTTAGGCAGTATATGTGGTGCCCCGATGACCCTACAGGATTACAGGCTTTAAAAAAAAAAAAAAGAAAAAAGTGTAATGGTTATTGGTATAGAAAATGGAATTGACATGCCAGATTCTTATTCTGACCAGGACTCCTATGTTCACTCTGCACTAATGCCCTTGGAAATGGCATGAATACATCTTCCTCTAGCTATGAGTTAAATAACAAGGCAGACTGTGCTCTCTTGCCTTAGGTGGCAGTCAGTCTAGAAGTAAAATTTGAATTCAAACCCTTGTAAGTAATAGTGCAGAATAGGTTCTTTAGCTTTGCTAAGACAATGAATTTAAAAGAAGGGCAACTGTAAATTCAAAACCTGCTTGAAGAGGGATGGATTCCATCAGGTTATTTTTGCCCTAGATACATCTACTCTGCTATGGTTGCAATACATGTGGTGCCCTTATTTATGAACTTAATGGTTAGTTAGTTGGTTGATTTTGTTTAGCAGTATATCAATCTGTTATTTAATACCGAAATTTAAATATTTTGAACAAAATATTATGCCTTCAATTACAGATTTTTTGTATATACTTTTATACTTTCAAGGTAAATGTATGTTTTTTTTTTTTAGATATAAGAGAATTTTTTTCAACATGCTGCCACATGTTTAAATCCTCACAATATTTAATATTGTTGGAGTTATCACTTCCTTGGCCAATTTGAAACTGTCCCTACAGTGTTCATATTTACACTGCTATTACTATACATTATACTTTACCAGAATTAAATATATACAGGGTGCGATGGATAAATTGTCATCATTTTATATTTTTAATTTCACGCATGTGCATTGTTTTTGTCAACTGCACAGTATCGTAGGGTCAGCACCATCTGTTAGAAAAAGAGCACCATGCCACAATTCACTCTGCCAGAAATTTGGAAATAGCATGCTGTACTGCTTGGTATTTGTACTGGAAGCTCCAGTACGAACATTTCAGAGTGTTTGGATGTCAATCTGAGGACAGTGCAGAGGATTCAAAAAGAGTTGGATGAGTCTAATGGTGATTACAAAGGAGTTTGAAGTGATCACTAGTGATAGTGATGTTATGCCTCCATTAATCTTCCTACAGGGCCTCAGACAGTGCCTTAGGAGGTATTGCTGCCCTGGGTTAAGAGGGTGGCTGCTGGAAGACCCTATGTTTGGCAACAGGACTCTGCCCCATGTTACACAAGCAGGAGAATCCAGTCATGGATGTCAGACAATTTCTGCGACCACATTGCCCCTACATCTGGCCACATAATTCCCTAGACTATAACACCCTTGATTATTATGTGTGCAGTACTGTTGAGTGAGAGACCAACAAAACTCCCTGTAGCACCAAAGATGAAGTGAAAGCAAGGATTATGACAGCATTTGCCAACTTAAACAAGGAAACCATCCAGAGGAGATGCAGGAGATTCCGAAGTTGTCTGGAGGCCGTGGTTAAATCCAATGGCGATTTTATTGAATAAATTTACTCTTTAGTATTTCAAGGTATGTTTGTGTAATTTTGGTAAATATATCTGTTAAAATGAGATGTTAGTGTTATTTTCATTTTTGCATTAATTTTGATGCCAATTTATCCATCGCACTCTGTATATATAAACTTAAAGAAAGATATGTAAAAAAAAATATTGCATTTTTATTAAATAAGTATTTGTTATTTTAATCATTGTTTTTAAAATAGTGGGAGTATTTTGTATGTTAAATAATAAAACTTTTAATTTTTCATAAAAATTAATGAAAATTTATTGTACTGAGATATGCGCTCTAGTAAAACCAACAGAACTTTGTACCCCTTAACCTGTTTGTACTTCTCCCCAAAATCGTCTTTTGATCGGTCAATGTATGGCTATTTTAGAGGGTGTGACAAACAGATTAACAGAAGTCACAGAATTTTATATATAGATACTTTGTAGATGATAAAATGTATTGTTGCTAATTTTAAAAATAAAAATGTATTGTTGCTCATTTTACTATAAGTATGTATTGTTGGAATTTTTATATAGACATATATTGCTGGTAATTTTACTATAAAATTGTATTTTTATACTTTTTGTAGTGTTATATTGTCATTTTACTATAAAAATGTATTGGTGTCAAATTTATGATAAAAAATGTAGTATTGATTTTTGTTTGGTTGTTCATTCATTGGTGACCTTAATGGTTCACAGGACTTGTGATCATGAGATGAACAATAAAAATGCTGTTTATGCTAGTAAAATCATACATAGACATCTACCAGATACCTTTTATCATTCATCATTTTCTCACTTTTTTTTACTATTCTTCTACCTTTTATAGATACTCACATACATAGTTACATCAATAAGACTATGATTAAAAAGCATTTATTTTACATAACAAATATTTTTCAACATAATCTCCTTCCTTGACAATGACATTTACTCAACAGTGAATATTTATCATGGGGATCAAATATTATTGTTGAAAGGAAACCATCAGAGAGGAACTAGTTTTCAAGCTCATAACACAATTTATTCACCAGTGTAGTGGATTAAATCCTCATTGGGTACTGTACTATTCTGTACCTATACCTGATTTGGTAAGGCTTAGTAAATTGGTGGATACACACTTTTATCAAAAGTCGTATATCAAAGTTCAGGAAAATTGAACAGCTCCATTATTCTTGTTCTATCTAATGTTACCATGTGTCTTGCTGGATATATCACACACACACAATTCTATTGCCATTTTGCATTCCTCACCTAAACTCTAAAATTTTATTTACTTACTTTTTAACAAAATAAGTACCACATATCGTCCGGTTTACACTCCTCCCCAGTCTTTTGAACAGGAGTAGAGATTTATACCTAGTTTCTTGTTTAGGATTGGGTTTTCAGTTCCTTTTAAAGTCTACTTCAACTCTATACTCCTAACCTCTTCGCTTGAACTCTGAAAATTTATTTACTATTATTTTTATTTATTTTTCTGAAAAGGACCACTTATCATCCAGTTCACACTACTCCCCAGTCTTTTGAACAGGAGAAAAGATCTATACCATGTTTCCTGTTTAGGAATGGGTTGCTAGTTCCTTCTAAAGTCTTTTCATTCTCTTTCACTTTCAGTAGACACTTGCATCTTAGTGGCATTATTGCCTTGTTTGTGGTGAATTGATTAAAGAAAAAATTCAATTCTTCATAAAATCCAAAGAAGAATCTGCAGTGTTATTGGTCCTGACATGGCATCTTGCCTTCAGTCACTTTCCTATTGCCATAATGTAGCTTCTCTCTTCCTTTTTTATAAATACTTTCATGGTAAATGTTCTGATAAACTTTTCTCCATGGTACCTAGACTTTATGTATTTAAGCACAGTACTAGATTTATGATAAAGTCTCATCATTTTACAGTTGAAATGGCCGCTAGATGTGACTGTAAGTTCTATGCTAATAGTTTCTTCTACCACATTTTTCACTTGTGGAACTCTTACAGCTTCTTGCCTTCTAGTCAACTTAGATCTTCAAAAATTTAAATTGAATGTCAACCATCATCTTCTGTCTTCTTAATTCTTGTTCTTTTATTATACTCTACTTAATAATTTTTTCATACTAACACTCCCTAATCCCTTGCATCTTAGTGGCCTTAGTGCCTTACTTATTTTTTAGTTATTTTTTGATTTGTGAAAAATTCTAGTGGTCCTGCTAGTAAATATAAATATGCTTAAATTATTTGGTCCAAGTCCTTTATTTCATCTATTTTATTTCATAACAAGTAATCAGTTCAAATTGTAATTACAGCTTACTATTGAAGTTTACAGTCAGCAGTCTTTGGCTCATTAATTAATGTCCAGTCCAAGGAGGTCTGTCTATTCAGATAAGATCTCTACTTTAATAAGGAGGGCAAGGTTTAATCCCTGGTACCTGAGGTGCCTCTGGAAATGTTGAGACTATTTTTAGCCTCTGGTCTGATGTGAACTCCCACTTTAATCTCAGCCTTGTACCACATTCCATTTGATTTGGAGTTTGGATAACTCCCTGTGGAGTTCCAATCAAGGAAGCTCATTTATTATTCAACAATTCTTCCCATTGAAACATATTTGATTGTTGTTAAGAAAGGAGGTGTATGATTTATAATGATCTTGAATAAATATCTTAGGAATAGAATTGTTTATTTTTGGTGCTTGTTCTTCAAAATATTCATGGTAATGGCGGTAAATAATAATACAACATGTTCAATAGTTAATGGGTGATAATAAAATCACATGTTGGGTAAATAATATTGCATCATGGTCATGACTATAACAGGAAAGAGCTATGACTTATTTGTCCTTCCCCATTATGGCATTATTATATCTGGGATATAATAACACCATACTTCACGGATGGAATGGAATGGCTAAAAGGAATGAAAAACATGCTTTATATCAGAGAAGATAAGACATCCACAAAACTATATATACATATATACAAGTGTCCCACACAGAGAAAAATATATCACATATATATGCACAGTGAGCAGATGTAAGGAGAAACAAAAAAAGAAGTCTTACATATAATATGGAGATTCTTCTGTGTTTCTGGAGAAGACATGTTTAGGACTCCAGATTCAAATGGGCTGGATTCATCTATATCCCAGGAAAGGACATATGAATCTTGGGTTTTCCCAAATTGAGGACTGCAAGCTGGAGTTACTTTCTATATCTGGGAAAGATACATTCCTAAAGGGAAACTATACCTTGTGCTTGTAAGCTGTAGCATTTGCTGGAAGAGGTAGATTTAGCCTTAGCCCAGGCCATTTGGCTCAAGTTAAATAAGCAACAGCTTGGTTTGGCTGTTTTAGACAAAACTGAATGACTGACCACTCTCGTCACTGTATGAGGCAGCTGTCATGTGACCCATGTGACTTCCCACCACCAAAGGAAGATAATCACCTTTTTTATCTCTACGATGGAATCACTTAATGGAAAAATGAACCAACAAAAGACTAAAATTCAGGATTTACATTTGGAATAATATCCTCATTTTTGTTGTGGTTATCACAACTTTTTGGTCATTGCACCATCCAGACTTTTCAGGAAGCTGCTGATCCAGTAATTTTAATTTCTTTATATAATCTATAGGTCTAGATTTTTCTCATTCTGCTATCTTTTCATTCTTATTTATTTGTTGTTTTCACCAAGTCTGTACTACTCAGCCCAGGTACTGAACTCACAATTACTGTCACCAATGCTTTAATCTACTAGGCCAGGGGTTGGTAACATTTTGCTATGTGCCGACTTAGGGTTTTAAAATCATTCAGTGTGCCAAAAGCATACATATTTTTATACAAGTCAAGATCAATATACCTGTTCTACAATATATTTTATATAGTAATGTATAGTATATATATACTTTAGTATATATTAAAATTGAAACAGTTAAATATCTTCTTTGTGTTGTAATAGTTATTGGTTCGGTCATTGTGATGTCATTCGCATCTATATGCCATTGGAAATTGCTTGGCATGCCATATGTGGCCATATAGATTACCAATCCCTGCACTAGGACATCGAATAATCCTGAACCTAGAATGCTAAAGGTTTAAACTTAATTTTCTTTTTTCATGAATTTGTCTTAAACTGAACCATAGATAAGTTACGACTCTAAATATCTTTATTTGTAAAAAGTTGGATGCATTTTTTAAAAATCATTTTAACCCAAGTGAGGCAATAAAATCACTATGACACAAGAAGTGACTGAGTATTCGAGAATATGAGAGAAAAAAAAACATTATTAAGGAGAGAGGACAATAAAAGAACGGGAATTAAGAAGACAGAAGATAATGATTAACACTGAATTTAACTTTTTGAAGATCAAAGCAAGTGGGCATGGTTGAATGTAAATAAGTGGTAGAACTGCCCAACAAACAGAATTAACAAAGTTCTCAATAAACAATAGGAAGAAAAGAACAGATCAAAAAATAATATAAAGCAAATAAACAATATATGCAATGCAAATTAAGAGTAACAAGGCAAAGCAACAGTAATACAGCCAAATGTTCACAAACTAAGAATTGGTGTTGACCCAGAAGAGCAAATTCAGATGAACAAAGCAGCATTCTGACTTCAAGGCAAGATAGACCATGACTAAGTCAGATGACACCGCCAAATGGCCCATCTTATTGGATAGGAAGAAATCCTAGCATTTGTATGCTTCTGCCTATAAATTGGGGAGGAGAAAGTATTTTACAATCATTCTCAATGAGACTGAAACCAATAAAACTTGACTGGGAAGCAAGAAACCAAACAAGATTTCCACAAGTGAGAAGTGTGAGAGAAGAAACTATTAGCATAGAACTAACAGTTATATCTGACCATTTCAACTGCTTATACAGCAGACCGAAAAGTTTCAACTCAGGAGGAATGCCCCCTCACCCCTGTGGCAGCACAAACCTGTATAGGCTGTAATGAAATAAAAATGATTGAAACCCAACTAATTTGGTATCATTCAGAGATTCTACCCCTAAGCCATTGGCACATGGCAGGGATGAAGGTGAATTTAGACATATTTATTTTTAGATAAACACACCAGTGACTGAAGAACTCGATTCGTCTTAACAAAGAGTCAGCAGCAGTAATAGTCAGTTTACAAATTCACTTTTCTCCCAGAGAGCTCAACTGAAATAATTCTTTGGAGGGAGCAGGTATATATTTTATATATATATATATATATATATATATGTGTGTGTGTGTGTGTGTGTGTATATATCTCCAGGTAATTAATTGTGAACTTGCCAGTAGTTTACCATCACCTGAGTAGGCACATTTATAGTGTTGAAACATAATTGCCATTGTGTACCATGTCTTTGTTTTAATATCCTAAAATAAATAATATTATATATATATATATATATATACACACACACACACATACATACATAATCCAAGAGGATAAAATCCAGGTAGAACTCAATGCCCAGGACAGAGTAAGAATATAATATAAAAGGCTCAAACACTAATATTCCATGGTTATAATTTATTACATTGGGATCGTAATCACGATCCAATTCATCAGACCGACAAATTCCAAAAGAAATCAGAATTACGATTCCAATGTAATAAATTATAACCACGGAATATTAGCGTTGAGCCTTTTTATATTATATTTATATATATATTATATATATATATATATATATATATATTTATTTAAAAATTATAACATAAATATGTTATAAAATCGCTCTACTTTGTAATGAGCACACTTTTAAGAATAGTAATTGTTGGTTATTGGAATTTTTTCCATGTATACCAGTCCTATACTTGGGTGTGTATATATATATATATATATATATATATATATATATATATATATGGCATTAAGACACATCAGGCTACTGGGAGTGAAAGACAATGAGAAAACTTTAGAATGGACTGGAAACCCAATCCTAAACAGGAAACAAGGGATAAATAATAATAATAATAATAATGATAAATGGATAAAAAGACCAAGGATGAGTGTGAACCAGATGATGGACAAATGATTGGTGATTATGGTTTATGAACAGGAGAGAGGAAATTGATTAAATGATTTGTTTTTATGGTTTATACTAAAACATTTTAGACACTATTTACATTATTTGGACTATTCAGAAATACAGATACTGAAACATTTTAGATTGTAAAAATATTTTTCCTTTTTGCGAGTGAACATTGCATTAACAATTTTTTTGCGAATAACAATGATTTTTTTTCCTGATAAAAGTCCTACTATTTAACCTGTAGCTGGGGAGAAGAGATGGATTCAAACCTTTCTCAAGAGTATTTTTGCATAAGTGAATGTAACAAAGCCAACTGAAATTCAAACACAATTCACCAATTTCTCAAACCAAACCACTACCCATTACACCACCCACACATCCACAGGAGAGAGGAAAAGAGGAAGAGTTTCTCTTTTCTTTTATCTCCAAAAACAGAGTTACATTTCTGTTGCCAAACTCTAGAAATCTTTATTTTAAAAATTCCTTTCTCATCTATTCTTAATATGCTCTTCCTGAGTGAGTTCCACCTGGTAGCAGAATACAGATATAGATAAAATTTGTTTTCTTTTCCTATTTAATAAAAAGTTATTTGGGCATGATTACTAATAGGGAGTGCAATATGTTGAATTTTTATGGGTATGGGGCAGGAGTAGGGATGGCAAACTCAAGGGCTGCCCCAGGCATCACACACACTGCCATGGCCAGCACACACACTAGCTACACCACTGACCAACCCACCACATAAAAGTTTGAAAATAAGACTATTATATTGTCTCTGATTATTGTGTAAGAATAACTGTGTCATTAAACCTCAATGACTCATTATTTACCAATATTCACTGACATTTTTCTATGAGGAATAGATGCAAATTTTTGCAAAGTTTTTAAATGTAATAATCAAAGAAAATACCAAACTGTTGTTAGTTTGGGGGACAATTTAATTTATTTTAGCATTTCAGTTTTTTCTTCTTCTTCTAAAAGACAAAGATAAGATAGAAAGAAGATAAAGAAATGTAGATATTATCTGAAACACGAAAATGAATAGATTTCTTTTTTTTTCATTTTTAACTTTAGAAGAATTAGTCATTATTTTACATTTACAAGAAACTTTTTATATCACTTCCTTTGCTTTCTACATCTTGCCTTTTTGTTCTTTTTTTTTTTTTTTAAAATAAAAGTATGTTTTAAACATAAAGATGTCAAGGCAGAGCATTTACTGTTGATAAATGGTTTCATCAAAATACTGCATTCATTCCTCTATGGTTGCTACAATCTTGTGACCCTGTGTCAAAATAAACTTAGGAAATTTCTATAAGAGCAAAGTTTAGTAAAGTTCTCTCACAAACTATTGATCAAAACTTCTTATTAAGCACTCCATTACTGTGGCCCTGTGCCAGATTCAGCTGAGCTTAAGAAATAACTAAAGCTGTAAACATTTTTTAAATTACATCTTCTGGTGATTTGATGCAAAGATAAATTTTATCAATTTGATTTAAAGTTGGAAGAGCCAAACTTTCAGATTCAATTTATCATTTTTTTGATCACAAGTTCAAAGGCACCATTCAATTCTTTATATATATATATATATATATATATATATATATATATATATATATATATAGTCTGTGTTTGTGTGGTTGGTAATAGTGAAATTAGTCATTTACATACAGGGAATATTTGGTATTCATTGACTGAAAGAGGGTTTATAAAATTTTATAAAATTATTCTCTTAAAAGATTTTTTCAGGAAAATATGCTTCACTGTTATTTCTCTTTCTAGTACTATATATATATATATATATATATTTACAATAATCTCAATACTTTTGCAAACAGGGATATTATTGAATTTTCACTTCTGTATATCAATTAACAAAAATCATCAACCAACTTATCACACCATATCTTCCTAGCAAATACAGCATAAAATCAACTCTCAAAGCAATTCAAATTCTAAATAATGAAAACCTTTATATATATATATATATATATATATATATATATATATATATATATATGTGTTTGGTCATTTTTAATATACCTATCTACTATGGTAGCTACCAAATCCTTGTTGCAAATATCTGCTCAGGTACTTTTGAGTTTATTCAAAATTCAAGGACAACTGTGTTTATACTGCAATTATACAGAGCGAACATTAATTACAGTCTCTGGAGTGATCATCAGTTTGGGCAAGGTCAGTACAATGTGTGGTTTTGTGCTAGCACAGCTATCAAACAGTTGTCTACCCAGTTTCACTTAGAAAGCTTGTGTTAACACATGGTATGATTTACAAGCATTTCCCAACAATGCTACAAGCTAGGATTGTGTCCCCAGGCCAAAATATTATCAAAAAGTCACCTGCTGATAAATCAAGTATGGTCAGATTCTAAATTCAGTCTCATGTTCAAACTGCTCAATCATGCACCCATAATACATACATACATATCTATATCAATAAATATCTTCATTTTTTTTTTTAAGCGTTTCACTCCAAGCAAGACGGGAAGTCATTAGCACGCAAGGGGTTACAGAGAGTTGGAGAGAGAGCAAATAGGAGTGAGAGAGGAAAGGATGAAGCGAAGGATAGAGGATAGATTAGGGCATCTGGAGACATCGATTGACATTACATTTGAATAGTTGGAGATTATAGCTATCAGGGAAACAGGAAGAGGGGAGAGAGTTCCACAGGCGAAAGGTGTATGACGTGAAGCTATTGGAGTAGAAGAGATGGCTACATTTAACAGTTTTGACAGTGAAAGGGTGTGAGCCAGATGCCAGCCTAGTTGAACGCTTAAATTCATGAAGTTTGGGAACCAGCGAAAGCAGCTCTTCGGAGTAGTTACCATGAAAAAAATTATATATTAATAGATATCTATATTTATCCTCACCAGTAGCACAACTCAGAGTTTCATGCACAAGGCAATCTTCAGGTGCTGAGTTAAGACTGACTGTTACATAATTTAAGTTTTGTTAAATATATCTGGCTATCACAATGATGAGGCAGTCCATATTTTATACAGGGGTTGTTGTTTTTTTGTTTTTTTTAAAAAAAAAAAAATGAATTTTACATGTAAATTAAACAGAAAAAAAACAAATGCGCATCCATACAAATTATTTACTTCAAATTATAAAATATAAATATTCATATCTAAATATTTATAAAAAAAAAAAAAAAACATATAAAGGTTATTCAACAATAACTCAATGTGCAATTATATATATATATATATATATATATATATATATGATGTCACACAGTAAGAAGTTCAACAATTATTTTAAAACATTTTTATGTATATACATTCTTTTTATAGATACAAATATTTAAGTAAATGGTCTGTTTATAATAAACAGTATTAAACAACATTTACCGGCCTGAATGTCCAAGAAATTTTCACAGAAAATATTCATCCTCCGACAGGATTCGAACCTGTATCATATACGGAACAGTCATTTAGCTTGATGTGCCTTTACCGATTTGACCACGAAGCAACGTTTGGTTAGCAAAGTCGAATTTACTGTATTTTAACTTCAATCTTCTATGAATCTCTCACGTACATTCATATCTGCTCATGGCGTATCAAATGTAAACAAATGATGTCACACATTAAGAAATGGACAAAGTTCAACAATTATTTTAAAACATTTTTATGTATATACATTCTTTTTATAGATACAAATATTTAAGTAAATGCTCTGTTTATAATAAACAGTATTAAACAACATTTACCGACCTGAATGTCTGAGAAATTTTTGCAGAAAATATATATACACACTAGAGTAAACAAACAGTAAAGTATTTGTGAATATCATACACATTAAAAGTGCTCAATATCAAGTTGGAAGACTAGACTTGCAGAGCTTTTTAATGTCTAAAGAAATGAATGCTGACCAGAACACTACCACAGTTTTAACTACTACAGTCTTCTCAGGTGGTTTTGTTCAGCAAATCAGCAACATGGAGTTCAACAACTTAAGCACTTTCGTTCAAATCTGGAAGTAATGGTGGGTGGAGGTGTACAAAATTTTTTTTTTAACTTTATCTGGGTTCAAATAACCCCAAGCTGAATTTCTTAACATGACTACACTTGATCATGATCTCTGACCTCTCATTCAGTAATTCAGTGATGTCCTTATACATTTCTATAGCTAGTTTCTCTTCTTGGCATAGCCTACATGTATTCCTGATTATCGTGTGGGTCTTTAGATCTCTTAATATACTCTATTTAATGTTTGGGCTTTTGTTATGCCTCTCCCTAAACCTCAAATAGTAACTTTCCAGTGTTATATATATATATATATATATATATATATATATGTTATGGGACCTTACCCATAATAACATAATGGACTATTCCATACATAATAAATACTGTGCCTCAAGAGGAACCAGGGAGTTCAGTCTGAAGTCTGGAGTGAAGTTCGCCAGGAGTCTGTCAGAGCAAGCAAGTCAGTCAGTCGAGTCAGAGGTAGTCCGAAACAGTCGCGTTCAGACAATTACTGCAAGACATTGGAATAGTGATACTGGTCGAAACTACATTGTTCTACCTACTAAACCTGATTGTTCATACTAACACTTTCTACTTCTCTGTATATATTCCTGTTTGTAATATATCTGTGTTATTCCATATCTGTGTTCGAGTTCTTCTTTATTGGTTCTACCTTGGACTATCACCGTGGTACAAGGAACCAGACCATAACAATATATATATTCAGTTGTATGGATATCAGATTGTAACCCTGGGTTTCATGCTTTTGCGATCATCACAAAAGCATGAATTTGGATGCCATCATTGTGGGTGTGTGTATATATATATATATATATATATATATATATATATATATATGAAGAAATATAGTCTTAAGGTCTACTATATTTATGAGATAAAGTGCTCGATATCAGAGATAGAGTAAATATAAAAGTGAACATATAGTCAAAACTTAGAGGTGACAGTCTGTTTCATGCTATATGCAATCGTCAGGCCACGTGTGCTGTTATTTTTCTCGACTACCCACAATGCACCACTGAAAATGTATATGTATAAATAGCCGAGAAAAAATAACAGCACACGTGGCCTGACGATTGCATATAGCATGAAACAGACTTGTCCCTCTAAGTGTTGACTTTATGTTCACTTTTATATTTTTATATATATATATATATATATGTATGTATGTATGCATGTGCAAAATTTCTTGATACAGCTAAAAATATATATCTGCTGTAAAAAGATGAATATGAATAAAGACAAAAGGAAAACTTATCTTAACCAATTCATTTTGTCCTCTGATGGACCTTTTCAAGGCAGAGATAAAGATTTTATTTTGCAAAGAAGTAAAAATGTTGCCAATTTTTCAGTTGTAAAAAAATAACAACACTTTTTTTTTTTTTTTAGCTGTAAAACTAACAACATTCTTACTTGTTGCAAGTTAAAATCTTTACATTTTTAACCTCCCCCCCCCCGGTGCCTTAGTGACAAATTATCTTCTCGTGATAAATTTGACAGGCTTTCCTTTGGATCTTCAAGACTACAGCTAAGAAACCAAAACACAGCTGATGAAACTAGAGTCAAAAAGCCTCATACTTCTGAACAGAAATATAATGAGAACAGAATTTTAAACTGGAAATATCTTAATAAATAAATGTTTTCGATTAAATTATCAAAATGGTTTCTTTTGATAGTATAAAGGGTTTTGTTTCCATTCTCAGATTGAAAAGGAAATAAGTATAATAGGTTCCTAAAGATTAACTGCTTTTATAGAATTGGTTCCTGGAAATTTGGGATGTCATTATCGGATATAATGTACCACAGTCATTGATATGCCATTGCCGGCACAAGTGTCATGGATTGACTATCCTGAGGCTAAACTGTTTTTGGTTAATAAATTACTTAGAATCATTAATAAAGAACTAACAGAAATTCCAAATGAAACAGTATCTCTTTACTCTCAAATGTTTTTTTGTATACTGTTAGATAGTCGGTAGGTTCACCCATCATCCGGTTCACACTCCTCCCAGGTATTTTAAATAAGAGTAGAGGTTTATCCGTTATTTTCTGTTCAGGATTAGATTTCCAGTTTCTTCTAAAGTCTACTTCAACTCCATACTTCTGACATCTTCACATAAACTCTGAAACTTTATTTACTATTTTTTCCCCTCGATAGGATTAGATATATTTGCCTATCATCCAGTTCACAATCCTCACCGGTCTTGAACAGACTACCCCCACAGATTAAATAAAGATTCCATCCAGAATTCCTTGTTGGTTACTTAGATTGATATACACCTGATGAAGGCACAACGACTGAAACATTGTGATAACATCAACAAAGATGAGGACAATAGTCCGAATGTAAATAACTTCCAGAAATTCAGATAGAAAGTAACATTGTCAATTAGTATTAATTTTTTTTTATTTGTATTTTTTCCATGCACTTTTTCCTCAATAGGACTTAGTATATATATTTTTTTTATTTTATACAGTTTATTAAACCTTTGCTAGTTATTTAAACCCAGAAAATATTTTTAGACTACCACTGATTATATTACAGTGATTTTTGCCAATCAGTTTACATTTGACATTAGTATTCAACAGAGATCTACATTAAAGTGGATGCATTTGATTTTGAGCAGCAATTTTCTGTTTTGCTGGTTTAGTTGAATGTCAATGAAAGATTTTATTTGGAGAGAGATAAATGATTTAGTGATACAAGTCTTACTAATTACCCCATAACTGGGGGGGGGAAAGAGGTGAATTCATATCTTTCCCAAGGATATTTGCACATAAGTGAATATAACAAATCCAACTGAAATTGAAACTCAGATCTCCGATTAACAATTCTAAGCCATTATCAATTACACCAACCACACATCCAAGCTTATGGCATCTGGTATTCCCAAGTGGTTACCCATCTAAGTACTGACCAGATTCAATGTTGTTTATTTTCTATGATCATATGGGAGCCAAAGATTCAACAATATATGGCTATAAGCCTTCCTCAGTAGAAGTAGATAAGTTAACTTATTGTCCAGTTCACACTCTTCCCCTTACTTTTGAACAGGAGTAAAGCTTTATCATTTTGTTTCCTGTTAAGGATTGATTTTCTGGTTCCTTCTAAAGTCTACTTCAACTCTATACTTCTAATGTCTCCACTTAAACACTGAAATTTCATCTGCTAATTTTTTTATTTCTTTCTCCAACTGTTGTAGATATGTTTACCTATTGTTCAGTTCATACTGCTCCCTAGTCTTTCAAACAGGAGCTGAGGTTTATCCCTTGTTTTCTGTTTAGGATTGGGTTTCTGGTTCCTTCAAATGTCTTTTTAATTCTCTTTCCCTCTCAGTAGGCCCTTGCATCTTAGTGACATTATCACCTTGCTTGGGGTGAATTGATTAAAAAAAACAAAAATCTTTAATTGCAGCTACAAATACTGTTATTTTATGATGATGGGTAAGCCACCAAGGTCAGAAATAATTTAAAAAAAAAAAAAAAAATATTTTGACAGTTTTCAGATCATATCCATTTTTAATGAGAATGCCTATTTTCACCTGACAGGTGTTTCCCAGATTCAGCTATGAAAGCTATCAGATGCTCATACCTAATCATACACCATTTTTCTTTAAGCCAAATGTTTGATGCTACCATCTTTGATGTTTGATTACAATTTTAATGACAACATTTTTCCAGTTGAAATTAATTTCAGTGTTAAACTAAGAACAAACAGGGATGTCTTTCTGCCTGAATTTATAGAATGAAGAGTCATCAATATTTACATGTAGACTATTGTCCTTATCTTTGTTGTTATTATCCCAACATTTCAGGCCAGTGTGCACTCCAGCCTTCATCAGGTGTTTATCAATCTGAATAACCTTCATACTGAACCCTTTATTTAGTATTGCTAAATAAGAACTGGACAAGATATCCCTAGACATAGACTGTGGAACAAGGATAATGTACCCTGTAGATCAATTAAAGAGTTTGGTTCAAAACTCCCTGAGCATTACTCAGGTTGACACACATCTGATGAAGGCCACAGAGTGTTGAAACTGCATGTGATCAGGATAGGTTGTGCTTGTACGGTGTACTGTATTCAATAGCATATGAGATAGACATTTAAATTTAAAAAAAAAACTATGAAAATATTACATTGCATCTAATGTGCTTATATTATTGTTATGGTCCAGGTTAGGACCAAGGAAGAACAACATGAACACAAGAGTAGAAATAACGAAGGTATATTACATGAAATAATAATACATGATGTGGAAGGTGTTAGTATGACTGTCAGTCTGGTTTGGAGTGAACTACTATCGGCTCGACTCATCCCTCTCTCGAGAGAGGCGTAGTATACATAGTGTTAGAAAGAGTTCATTCTACAGTTATAGGTAAGGACCCATGACAATTATGATGATGAGTTTGGTTACCAAAGCAAAAAATAGACATCTGTGAGGCTTGTATAAGTTTCAGTGAGTCAGTTTTCCAGATCCTCTTAAAATCCATCTGCTGTCAAATACAGTAAATCCTTCATTATCTGGATTATTTCTCTTTCTATTCTAGCACATGCCATATTTTGATCAAATTCTGACACATTAGTTCCAATATGTGCCTATCTTGAAAACTGGCTCAGCAGCTGATGTGATATTTGAAAACTAAACACATTATTCTTCATGTTTTGAAAGCATGAGCAACAATCTTGCAGAATGAAGCTAGATTAAGCACTAAGCATAATCATTTCTTAAGACATCACTTCCAACAGATGTTAAATTGCTCTGTATCTTGGCTGTGAGCAAGAAGGAATCCAGCCTCAGCTTTGGGAGATTTCTCAATTCAGCTGACAGAATAGAAGCAAGTCAATTGGAAAATTTTCCATTATGTCTTTATTTCCAAAGTATAGATAAATTTTTCTTGTTAAGAACACTGGTTCAGGATCAGAAATTCTTTTTTTTTTTTAATCCAGAATTGGAAAAACTGATAAGAAAGAAACACGAAAAGATCGACATTTTAATGTGACATCTCCTCATAACAGGAGGGAGCTACAGAAGAAGGATTTATTTTCCCATGTCATGAGCATTATTATATCTGTGAGATAATAATGTTCATAGACAGAATAGAATGGCTAAAAGAAAAAGAATGAAAACATGCTTTATTCTCAGAGAGACTTTTAGACTAAAAAGACATACACAAAATCATATATATATATATATATATATATAAGTGGACATTGAACTCAACACTCAGAGTTTTTTTTTCTCAACTATTTATATATACAGGTAAGTGATGCATTGTGGGTAGTCTACTGCATTGAGGCAGGAGTGTTTTTTTTTAATTTGTTTATTATTTACTTTATTTATTTATTTGGATTAATTTATTTCATATGTTTTTGTTTATTTTTATTTATTCATTCAGTTTTCAATTTTTAATTAACATAGTAAAAATTTGTTTTCTTGTCTGCGTTTTGAGATGAGTTCTGATCATTTATCTATTAGTTTATTTTGGTCTGGGAAGATAATGATAGCTATTTTTTCCTCCAAGCAGAGTTTGCAGTTTTTGGATTGACTCTTGTAGGCTGATGTCCTTTTCCTTATTTTTCATGATATTTTTGGTGTAATTTGCATTTTGTCTTTAATTTCCCAGAACAGTAGAATGCTTTCCAAGTTTTAAAAAAAAAAAAAAAAATAAAAAAAAAAAACGTTGGTCATCTTTTATATTTGAGTCTATAGGTAAAACGTTTGATTTACATTTGAGTCTATAGGTAAACGTTGGTCAGCTTTACACTTGAGTCTATAGGTAAACGTTGGTTAGCTTTACACTTGATTCTATAGGTAAACGTTTGTCAGCTTTACACTTGAGTCTATAGGTAAACGTTGGTCAGCTTTATACTTGGGTCCATAGGTAAACATTGGTTTAGTTTATAAGGTCTGCAAGCATCCACTCAAAGGGTGGACTCTTTTTTTCAAGGATCTTACTTCCTTGTCTATGTTTCAGTATAATCTCCTTGACCAACGTTTACCTATAGACTCAAAAACAAAAGGAATTAATAAGAGAGAAGATAACAATTGACATTGCATTTAAATTTAATCTTAAAATAAGAACATCTGTTGTAGAGTAATTTCACAGTGGAGGCTTGTATTTCACTAAGTCGGTCCTAAAATAGGTTCAACATACAAAACGTTAGGAACTTGATATAATAGGTAATGACACAGAGAAATCTAGTGGTGGTTGCTGATACTTTTAGTATCCGACTAATGGTTGTTTGACATCGACTGACTGACCAACTTTCTGAGTGACTTAGCGACTGCTACTACTCCTACTTATTATAGGTGGGAGAGTCTATTAACAATCGAATAGGTGTGTTCCACTATAACAACATCAAACTTGACGGGGAAGCCAGAAGAGAGTTCCACAAGCAAGAAGTGCGAGAGAAAAA
The DNA here is from genome assembly GCA_903632075.3 of Acanthosepion pharaonis. Classification (NCBI taxonomy): domain Eukaryota; kingdom Metazoa; phylum Mollusca; class Cephalopoda; order Sepiida; family Sepiidae; genus Acanthosepion; species Acanthosepion pharaonis. The sequence goes on from CAHIKZ030002163.1 coordinate 90,538, forward strand.
ACTGTTAGCATAGAACTTATGGTTACATTTACCATTTGCAACAGTAAAAATGATGAAACCTTGTTGTCAATCTAGTGCTGCACTTAAATTTGTAGTCAAGGTACCAAAGATGAAAACTCATCAGAATGATTACCATGAAAATATTTATAGAAAAGGCAGAGGGAAGCTACATTACAGCAGTGGGAAAGTGACTAAAGCCGAGATGCCATGTCAGGCCCAATAACACAGCAGATTCTTCTTTGGATTTTATCAAGAATCTCTAAATATATAGCAGGAGTACTATACTAGATGTGACAGCAATATCCAGAGTAAGGACAAATGGTAGACTTATCAATAAGATATTATATTGCTTTATATATATATATATATATATTAAATAGCTTTATTACTTTACATTGAGCACTGTTTTTTCTTACATATAGAATATTTATGTTTTGTCTATAATTGCTCACTTGTATACCTATGTATATTTAGCCATTCAGTGATATATATATATATATATATAATTGTCTAGCACAACACAGTGAACCAACTTTCCTAACAGCAGATCTAGCAATTGATTCAGTGCAATCTTTCCACTTCCTGTTAGTGGAAAACGTTAGTCTAAGAAGTTGCAATGAATTACTGTCCTGGAGGTTAGCATCAGCCATGCTGATGGAAGGCAAATAAAGGTTCTCTAAGACGATTAAAAGAGATCAGTTTCATTTTGAAGTCATTAAAATTAACAAGCCATTTCTTGCCTTAGTTAATAACAGAATGTAGGTCATTTTTTAGATCATCTACAAATTTGACCCTATTGAACTGATCAGACTTACCATTAAGACAGGTGTACCCCTAAAAAAAAATCTGATTAACTGACTAAATAGCAAAATTTTAAAAATCCCTTCTTAGTCAGGCTGTGAACTTTTCAACATCTCCTTTTATTAGATATATTATAAAGAGTAAATAAAAAGTTAATTTTTACATTTCCTCTTATCAACATTACTTATAATTTTTACAATAAGCTTTTACATTATTTTAATCATGTATTTCTCAATGATTATACATAAAAGATTTTCAGTGTGGAAATTTTATTTTCATTGCTTCTGATTTCATTGTAAAATGTAGACAAATTTTATTTATACTGGTTTTCAATGATGATAAAAAAAAATGCTATTTTCTTTATAAATAAAAACAGTTTATGAATTCTGAGACCAAGCAAAAAAATCACATCTATGAATAAACAGATGTGATGTGTGCATGTGCATCTGTTTATCTGGCACCTCAATGTGGGGGTGATGCTTAGCAAGCTTGTCTTGCTAGAACACCTAATTGCGACTGAGTAGTAACCTTGATTCTCACTGAGTGTCCCATACCTTTGGCCTTGCACTACATCTAAGCTAAGTTTAGAAAACCACTATGGGCACCGTGACGTGGTGTATTGGTTACCAAGTCTATCTTGCTAGATCAATTACGACTGAATAGTGAGTTCAATTCTCAGAGTGCCCCCATACTTTCGGCCTTGTGCCACATCTCATGATCTGTTTATTTCAGATATCTACTTTTAATATTAACAAAAGAATTCCTGACATAATTATGATTGGTTTGGAAGACAGATAATAAAATTAAATTAAATTTATAATAAATATAAAATAAAATTTGATACATATTAAATCATATAGAATTTTTTTTTAAATTGGTGTCAAGGCAGTAAAGCCACTAAGGCACAAGAGGTTACAGAGTGTAGAAGAATTAGGAACAGAAACATTAATAATGAGTGGGAAGAGGAAAGAGTAATCAGGAGGACAGTAGATAACAATTGACATTGCATTTAAATTTTTGCAGATTAAAGTTGGTTGGAAAGCATGGAGCCAGAAAGGAGTCCCACAAGTGAGAAGTGCAAGAAAAGAAACTATTAGCATATAGTTACATATAACCAGTTCAACTGTAAATTGATGAGATCTCGACACCAGTCTAGTATTGTGCTTAAATTTAAAAAGTCTAAAAATTCAAAAAATATATAATGTAAAAAGATATATATATATATATATAATCAAACAGATATAAAATTAGATATATAACAAATGTGTGTGTGTTTTGTATATATATATATATATATATATATATATATATATATATATATATATATAAAAGTATAATATTCTCCATTCACTCATCAGATGTGGCTGTTTCATTTGGATGCAATCATCAGGCCGCCTGATGATTGCAGCATGAAACAGCCTGTCACCTCTGAGTGTTGACTTCATTTTCAAATTTATATTTACATGCACTATCTCTGATATTGACCACTTTATCCCATAAATATAGCACATTTTAAAACTATATTTTATATATATATATATATATATATATATATATAATTATTTATTTTAAAATATGATTCCAACATAAAAAAGGCCAAAACAAGATTTGAAAACTTCAATATAATTATTTGAATTAATTGAATTGAATTAAAATTTATTTTCTGTTCCATCTTCGCTTGAAGATGGAACACTGATTAGTAGATTTAATTCAATTTAATTCAAATAATTATATTGAAGTTTTCAGGCTTTTGTTTTGAAACATGAGAAATCTTATGTAGCATGTTGAATTTTATTTTTAAATAAATAATTATATTTATTTCTAATTTTTTGTATCGAGTACTATTTTTAAAAATAATAATTAAAAATACTAAAGAATTTTTGGATTATTTACCTAACGAGTTCTTTTCCTATTTTCTATATATTTTTCATATATATATATATATATATATATATATATATATATATAGATAGATAGGTAGGTAGATAGATATTTTTTATTAGACTGGCCAAATCAATCATTGTGACCTTCATGGTCCTTTCATAAGCTGCATATAGTATGTGCTTTGCCAGGGCTACATAGAGTTTTTGAATTCCCAGTTCTTCTACTTAACTAGTTGCTGACCAAGGTAGAAGAGCCCAGTATGCACTACTATTTAACCCATAGCTGGGGAGAGAGATATTATATTTATACCATTTCTAAAGGCAATTCCAAGTGCAAATGTAACAAACTCAAATGGAATTCAAACTTGGCCGTCTGATTTCTCATTCTGATCCACTATTCATTACATGACCTGCACATCCAAATAATTGAAAGTAGACTTATAATAGATATATACCATATATACTCAAGTATAGTGCGAGTTTTTATGATTATGTCTTTAAAAAAAAATAGGGGATTGCACTATACACAGGTCATTTTTTTTCTGGAGGGGTTAAAATTCATGTGTTTTCAGTGGCCATAACCTACCTGGCAGGTTTACATTCTCATAGGAACTTTGGCTAATCTTAAGTTCCTTTAACCTGCATCTCATAGCCAAGATTCATTCTTTCTGTTGTTACATGAACAGCAGAATATCATTCACTATGTGTGCCACTTAAAATCTACAAATACCTTATATAAATGAAGACTTAATGTTTTTTTTTCCTTTCTCCTATTTGCATTCATCTCCCATCACATGTGTTTACATCACTGAGGTATTGTTTTTCCAATGGCACCCCTTTTGTCTGATATGTATCAATACCATATATGTTTCAGTTGTGTTCCTAAATCTAAATTTATCAGATATTTTATGGTTGCACAGTGGATAAAGGCATCAGTTAGATACTGTGACAGGACCCAAAGAGTGTGACTTCAATACCCGGTTAAGGTAGTGGAGAACTTGGAGAGGGGAATTAACAGGAGATAACTGACATCCATTAAACATGGCACATGGAACTAAAACAGTCTACCCTAGTGAGCAAAATAAAGGATTCAGTTTGACATTCCAACCATCTGAAGAAGGCCCGAGCATACAACGGCCAAAACGTTGTAATAAATATGGTAATAAAGATGAGGACAATAGTCCGAATAATGTAAATAGTGTAAATGGTTTTTCTTATCATTTTGGAGTAGCTTTATACAAAAATGAATGAAGACTATAAAATATGTTCCGGATCATACTTAGTACTACAATATTTGACTATGGTAGGCCTACAAGTATTGCTCAGAAGTTGGGATTACATCATACATAATCAATATAAAAAATAAGGTTTTTCACCCCCCCCCAAAAAAAAACAGAGGTTGCGATATACATGAAATAGGCTTATATATGAGTATATATATACAGTAATACAATTATATAAAAATATATAGTCGTGTATTGGAGCAGCAATCTCTCCTTAATATAGGTTTTGTTAAACAAGACAAACAAGGTTAATTTTTTTTATTATTAATTAATTAATTATCTTTATTATTTTTGGTCCTTTAATCATCAGCAAGAATTTTTGGTCCTTTATTCATCAGCCTTCCATCAGCATTGCGCCTTCTTGGTTTCACGTTTTCAACTGCCATGAAATGGATTGATTACATTGAATCAATTGCTAAGCCTGCTGCTAAGAAGGTTGGTTCCTTGTGTTGTGTCAGACAATTTTTCTAGTCAGAATCCATCTTGCACATTTATAAATCTACCTTTCGTCCATGCATTAAATATTGCTGCTGTATTTGGTCTGGTTCTTTGGCTATATATCTGGAGATTTTTGATAAAATCCAAAGAAGGACACATGGTCCAGTGGATAAAAGCATTGGTTGGATCCAGTAACTTGACCCAAAGAGTTGTGAGTTCAATACCTGCAGTGGTGAACAAAAGTTTGGAGAGTTGAGTTAAATGGAGATAACAGAGAAAAAAACTAGAAAAGCCATGACACGTGGAAGCCTACTCCAGTGGATGAAATAAAGAGTTCAGTTTGAAATTCCAATCACCTGAAGAAGGCCAGAATGAAGACTATAAAATATGTTTAGGGTGCTTGCTGTTAGTACTACAAACGGCTGAAACATTGAGAATGTGACAATAAAGATGAGGACAACAGTCCAAACAATGTAAATAATCCAAAGAATGGTCTGTAATGTTATCAGTCCTGATCTGGCATCTTGACTTCAGTCACTTTCCAACTGTCTTTTCTATAAATATTTTCATGGCAGTCCTAAAGAGCTCTCCTTCTTGGTATCTCAACTGCATGAATTTAAACATGATACTAGATTGGCTATTAGGTCTCATCTTTTTATTGTTGAATTGGCTACTAGGTCTCATCATATTATTGTTGAAATAGCTAAATGTAAATTCTATTCTAATATTTTTTTCTTGCCTCTGGAACTCTCTTCTGGTTTCTTACTTCCCTGCCATCTAGAATCTTCAAAAATTTAAATGCAACATCAATCGCCATTTTCTGTTTCACCAGTGGCAGATGCTAGTGACATGCCACCCAGTAGCAGTTTGGTGGTTTGCATGTATTGTCGACATTCTAAAAGTTACTGTAAAGTAGACATATTCTTAATTTCCAAATACAATCAATATATTCTTTAGATGCAAGGTGCTAGTGACACAATGGCAATGCCAGCAGTCCTCTGATGACAGCCACCGGTAGGCCACCAGTGAGCCAAAGGTGGTCCACTAGCAGTTTGCAAGTGATAACATTGCCAAGACAAACATGACAGTGGTAGATGCTAGTGACATGCCACCCAGTGGCAGATTGGTAGTTTGCATGTAGGGGTGCCCATTGAAATTAGGTTTTATTTTTTAAGTGCTTATAAATAAAATCTCTTGATTATATATATATATATATATATATATATATATATATATATATATGTACAGTGATAGAATTAAACGGGATTGTAATAGTTTAAGTGAATATTAAGTAAAGAGAAAAAGAAATTATACATAGAATAGGCTGCACCAGAGTTAACCATTCAACATTGCAAATTGCTATGAAACCAAAACATCAACCTGTAAACTTAAGTTATGTTCTTAAATAGCTCCGTCAGATTGAGGCTTTCATATGGATGCTATGCATGGCACCAAAACCATTCCAAAATATCTAAACTATTAGCTGTATACAACTGCTACCTAAGATCAATGAAGGGAAAAAGGCTTTGAGCAAGTAAAGCCTGAAGGTCTTAGCAAAGATCATCTGGCTTTGTACATTGCAGACTGGCACTACAAAATCACAAAGTACTGCACCAAATAACAGAAACCATATCACTTGAGAACTACCAACAGCAGCAATAATTAAAATGGATAGCACATGTAACAAGAAGAGAAAATAATGATATAATTAGGATGTTGACATTCCACTCCATTTCAAATAGAAGGTTCAGAAGGAAACCCCCCATCAATACTGGAAAGAGTTATAACAGCTACTAGACTTGAGAAACCTATTTTCCTGAAAAATTGTTTTAAGAGAAAGATTTTATAAATCTCAACCAAACACAGTACTGGTCAGTCAATGAATGCCAAATGTTTCCTTGTAGGGAAATGGCTAATATTACAATTATCATTTCATTAAAATTATATAAGTTTGCAGAACCAGTTCTAAATATCCCCTTGGGATGAAAAAAGAAACTGGGGATTTACAAGTAGAGAGAACTTGTTCTTAAAATTCTGAATCCCACCATTGGGATATGGGAAAACAATATATAATTTTATTTTTATATCAAGAACAATTTTAGGGAAAAAACTATGACAAAGTGTAAAAAGTTTTTGTGCGACATGTTTCGTTCTTTAGGACTTATTCAGTCTAAAGCGATGTTTATGCTGATGCAACTACATATATGCACAAACAAAAGGTGGCACTGAGAATCTTAAATTGTTATTTTTTATATATGTTTTTGGTATATAGTTGAGTCAATTTCATTTAGTTTCTTTTTTTCAGGTTTCTATCACTTTTGTTATTAAATATCAAATACTATCATAATAGAATATCTGTCAAGAAAGGTGAAATGTTGTAAGAATAGTTGTAAAAACCTGGAGGCAAATTTACTGTCTCAGTAAATTGCTTTCCCATTTAATTATAGCAGCATTTTTTTAAATCAAAATTATGGAGAGCAACTAAGGTATTTAGCATGTTGTTTTGTAAAAGATCCCTTTTGTGTTCATATAATCTTTTATTTAAATTCCTTGAGGATTCTCTTATGCATTCATTTTATATATAGTGATTTTCTAATGAATGCTTAGATGTGCTTTTTTTTATTGAAAAGTATGGGGCATCCAGTGAGGATCAAACTCACTACTCAGTTGTAATTGATCTAGCAATTGCTTTCTAACCATTACACCACATCGAGGTGCCCATTCATTATATATGAGAGAGAGAGAGAGAGAGAGAGAGAGAGAGAGAGAGAGATAGAGCAAGGTAATGAAGGGTTTGGTAATCCGTGTGAATAATTCCAAAGAGGATGTAATCCAGGAAGCTCAATGTAACACCAGAGCAAATATTCTTTAAATAATTAACAAAGAGACAACCTTAAAGTTCAATGATTATAATTTATTTCCTCAGAAAATATATTTTTTCTGGTTCATCAGGTCACAGTCATGGAGCCTTAAGGTGGTCTCTTTCTTAATTATTTAATATATATATATATATATATATATATATATATATATATATAAGTGAACATTATTGTCAATTTTAGAGGTAAAAAATTGTTGAATGCTAAAATTAAATGAAAAAAATGGCCTGATGATTGATTTAGCATGAAACAGTCTGTACAAAAAGTGTTTAACTTCAATGTCCACTTTTATACTTACATACACTCTATCTCTGATACTGAGCACTTTATCCCATAAATATAGTATACCTTAAAACTATATTTCTTCATATTTTTATATAATATATATATATATATATATATATATATATATAAAATTATTAAGTTTCAAGGGGTTTATAATGCTGCACACAAAACTAATTTGCAGAACTAGTTCTGGAATTGTTTATTGAAGCATCATTGACAAAAAATTTAGGTAGGGATAAAGAAAAAAATATAGAGAAATTTTCATAAAATTTTGAATTCCCCATATATATATATATATATATATATATATATAATTATAGATAACTAGACTCATTTGAAAACCTCCTCGAATTTTTGATTTGCTAATAATCAAATCAATCTCGAGGGAAAAAAGGTTTTAAAAAAAGAAAGAGCTACAAACATGAACTTCTGCAGAAAAAAAAAAAACACAGATACAGGTCTGAAGCCCAAAGAAAAAACCCCGATACGAGCAAACAACTAATTTCAATACAATGATTTTATATATCGCCTATAAATATATATTATCATTTTATTTAAATTATTTAGAGAGACTTTCCTGACGATAAAGGTTTGGGTGAAACCTAGGTAGGTTTGTCTGGCTCACTAGGTGTATATATATATATATATATATATATCGAGAAAAATAATATACTGTGACACACACACACACATATATACATACATATAATTTTTTTTCTCCTGATGATAGCAATGCTGGCCTAAACTAGCCGAGGAACGAAATTGAAATAATAAAACAAAGAAATATTAATATAACCTTTATGTCCATGAAAATTTAATTTTTTAATATTTTTTATTGTTCAAAACAAGTTTTTTGGGATGATAAATTTATATATATATATATATATAATGGATAATTTATTGATTTGTTTTTTATGGCTTATCAACAAACCAATTCACCCCAAGAAAGCCATAATTGTCACTAAGATACAAGGAACTACTGGGAGTAAAAGAGAATGAAAAGACTTTAGAGAATGAGCCTGAAACTCAATCCTAAACAAAATCAAGGGGTAAAACATGTTTAAAAGACCGAGGAGGAGTTTTTGCAACTGAATATTGCATTATTAAAAGTTTTTAGAGAATAACAATAATTTTTCCAGATACAAGTCCTACTATTTAACCTTGTCTGATGAGAAAATAGATTCATGACATTTTCAAGGGTATTTTGTGTTTAATTTGAATGTATCTGACTGAAATTCAAACTCAACTCTCTGATTTCTCATTGTGAGCCACAACATTTACAGTTACATCACTTGCACATTATAAATGAAATAAAATCTATATATATGAAGATTGAAGAAGGATATTAGACACCCCCCCAAAAAAAAAACACTATAATGAGATAACAGATGAGATGTAAAAATATAATGAGATAACAATAACATGAGATATAAAAATAGTATATAGACATAATAATGAATGAGATATAATAAATAAAGCAGATCGTTTTTTAAATTATATAAATTAAAATTAAATTATATGAGGTATTATGTTTTAAATTTGTTAGGTTCAAATCTCAGGGGCGGACATTTTTGCCATCGGAACTGGGTAAGAACTGCTCCGCATGGTTGTCTGTCTTCTTGTAGTAGGGTCCATTCCTAAATGCAAATCTAAAACTTTAAGTCCGACACGAATGGAAAAATCAAAACAAAATTGATGTAATTTTTGACGAGAGCGTAACACGCACAGACACGATTTTAAATTCCATGTTAAAAACATTGATTTTATTTTATATTTAAATTTATATTATATAATTATATTTCTTTGCACGCAAAGTGAAATTGCTAAAAAAATGAAAATGCAGAGAGAATTTGGAAGAAAAATTATGAGGCTTATGAAAATTTTAAGCGATGTTATTCAGGATGATTAACTCTGACACATGAAAAATCATATGGGTCAAAAATAAAATGATTTGTTACTTCAATTATGTGCTATGAGATTTTTTTAGCTACCGTACATAAACTAACGAAAATGTGAATTGAATAGTAATTTTTTTTGGTAGTCATTCATTCATTTTTCAGCTTGATTCGAAAAGGTTTGAAATTCGAAGCTGAAAAAAAAAAAAACTAATACAAATTATTAAGAAAATGGTATGTTTACTGCCCATTCATCTCCCTGTATGTACTTAATTGTACTTTAATGAATACGTTCGTTCTTAAGAACCATTTGTTCATAATATCAAAATTGTTTAGTAGTACGATAAACGACATCATGTTGCAATGTAGCGTGAATGAAAAGGTGGCAGCAGCAATTCGTTAATGGGTCGTTTTTTTGTGGTGGTAAAATGTAAGATTCTCTTAAACAGCTGGAAATAAAAGGAAAGATGAAATCGTATGTTTTTAAATTAACTGATATCACCAATAAAACTTGAAATAGCCAAAGCTGGTGTACAAAAAAAAAAAAAATTAAGTAAGTCTGTAAAAAAAAAAAAAAAAAAAACTTTTGAAAAAAATTCAGATATGTAGTTTTTATGAATGAAGAGTAAGAAGACCAAATGGTAAATGAAAGCATTGTTCATGATTATTGTAGAGAGAAGCACCCGGCGCTACGTCTTCTTGTTTTAGAGAGGATTTTTTTAACTGAGAAATTCGGCGATAAAACAATTCGATCGTCAAGAAGATTTCTAGCCTGCTTCCTAAACCCAGCAAAATTTAATACCCTTCCTTCCTTTATTCATAAATATTATTATTTATTTAGAGAGTAGTTTTTTGGGTTTTTTTTTGTTTTTTTTTGTCAAAAAAACCCCCCAAAAAACTGTTACTTGGGTCAGACCCCCAACAACCATTTCCAGACATAGTTACGGATTCATTTAGTGATCTTTTTTTGAACACTGCTGAATAAAGCATGGAATTGACTGTTTTATCCAAATAAAAAGAAAGAAAAGATACGTAAATATTGAGATAAAAAAGAGAGTTTTGAAAAGAAATAAAAAATATTTATTTTTTTTTTTTTTTTTCCATCAAATGTGTCAATTTATCAAGGCACAACTAAAAAAAAAAAAAAAACATGTAAAAAAAACTAATAAACGGTAAAAACGAAACCCGTTGCTTGATGGATGTTATGGAACAATGTTTTGATCGGATAAAATGCCATGGATTTTATTTTTAAATCGTCTATAATTGTAGACATTTAAAAGGAAAAAAGAAAAACTTGTCTTACTTTGAAAAAAAAAAATATATATATAAATAAATTCCTTTGTTAATAAATAAATAAATCTGTATTAGATGAATTATAGAACCCTTCTTCTTTTCTCTCCCCCCCCATCACCTGCTCCTTAGCCAAAAGCACTTTCTTTGTTATTTCAATGATCTTATCAACTCAAATAAAGAAAATAATGAGAAAATGTAAAATAATGAAATTTTATATAAGGAGAAAACGATATTTTAAAATAACTTCTTAAAAAAAAGAAAATTTAAAAAGAAAAAAATTATGTTAAATTGTTTTGGAGTATTTTTTTAAATTAAAAATAGCTTGTATTCAAATTAAAACTGTTTCAAGTTCTTTGTTTTTCAAACTCTTGCCACTATGAAAATAGTAATTCTTATTTGCATTACTGGTGAACTAAAACAAAACAAAACCTAAAAAGAATAAAAACACGTAAATATGAAAATCTGTAGTTCTCAGTTTTTCTAATACATTTGAAATTGTGAGTCAATAGAAACATTCAAATTGTTTATGGAAAAACACTTCTTTTTGAAAGGTAAAAAAAAAAACAAAATGTAAATTTCAATTAAAAATCAATTGAAGAAAGATAAATCCACCTTTTTTTTCCATTTACCTAATGAAATATTTGCAGTATGAGCTTTTGCTTTTGCAAGAATTCCAAGAATTTAAACAAAAAATGCACCAATTGTTTGTCTTGTCTGGTAAAGAAAGAGGCCAATAATCTGTGGGTGACAATGATTCAGGATTGGTACAACTAAGTACACTGGATTATGACAAGTTCATATCAACAAGAAAGATTATCAGGAATAAGGTGAAAATTCTGCATTTTTTAAATTCCTTCAACTTTTACCTGCGGGTGAAACCATTCATTATTACCATGATAGCAAAACAAAAAAAAAAAACATTTTTTACAACTGGAGATATTTTTTCTGATTTTTTTTTTTTTTTTCATGTCATGTGGCAAATCTGAGAAATTTTATTCTAAATATTTGTTCTTATTAAAAAGCTAAAATTTTGCCATTTTAATTTTTAATCTTTTATTTTGACAGAATATTCTCTAATTATTTCTCATTGATTCATTTCATTCTAAGAACGGCTCTTCTAAAATACGTAAAAGAAAAGAGACTAACTGAATTCTATAAAATGAGAAATGGAAAGAAAAACCAAATGAAAGCAATATATCAGAACATAATGATGAAAATTTTACTTCCCAAAAAATCTCATAAGACAAAAAAAAGGAGCCTAAATTATTTCCACCCATATCATTACTACAAAACATTTTGAAAATATTTACTTCATTCTTTGCTAATAATAGTTTCTGTCATTGGAAAAGAATTTGGATTGACTTAAGTGAGGGACAAAAAAAAAAAAAACCCAAAAAAAATGCTTGACTTAATTCTTGATCATATTTCTTCTAGTATTTAATCCTAACCTCATAAAATTGATTACGCCAAGCTTAAATCATTATCACCCTTGACAGTTGGTCTCCACATGTTTTATTTATTTATTTATTTATTTATTTTGCTTGAAAAGAGGAAAGGAATAATTAGTTTAAAGAAAAAGAAAAAAGAAAAGAAAAAAAGAAATTAAATTTTTGCAAGAAATTTTTCACAGAATCTAATTGAACTGAAAAATTTAACAGAAATTTAAAAATTAAAACATGAAATTTAAAAATTAAATAATTTTTACTATTTGGAAAATAATTTTTAACACAGAATAAAAATATAATTTTTCAGATAAATGAAAGATTCAAGAGAAAGTTTCAGTCACTGTGCATACATTCTAAGTGAATATCTAGCAAACGAAAAACAGGTGTGTTTTCAGTGAACATGTGTTTGCTAGAAAATTTGCAGGTGTAAAAACTGTTGAACGAACCATGCTACATTTAACACCTAAACCAAGCATTCATCAAAATAATTTTTTTTGGTACAAAATTCATGGGACACTTTTTCATTCTGACTGAAATAACCTATGGTGCTCAGATCCGAGCATGCAAAAATTAACCAATACACAGTATGAAGATGTCAGTGAATCAAAATATGTTTTTTTGTAAAATTTGTTTTTAATAAAGTTGGCAAAAAAGTTGTATTCTTTGTGCACATGCAAGTATCAATTATATATAATATATATATATATATATATATATATATAACAAAGAGAGAGGTAAAGGCAGAAATACCTTCTACAAACACATTCCACATATTTGTAAGACATTAATGACAATGATGTATCTCCATCTGGCTAATGTTTTACCATTATGTAGGAGGTTTTTCTGGGAGGTATATGTGTAAAGTATTTCTGCTGGGTATATATATATATGTATGTATGTATGTGTGTGTATGTGCATGCATGTATAAAGCATGCGTAGACTGACTAAAAATTCAGTTACTTTTCTGCACACACACACACACACGCACGCACACACACACTTGCACAGATATTTTTTAAAGAATGCATCTTATATTTGCTAATTAAAATTAATGAGTAAATATATTAATTCTACACAATCATTGGTAAATAAATATGTGTAACTGAATGACAAAAGAGAAAAAAATTCAAAAGCCAACTTCAGCATTTCATTTCTCAATGTAAAATTGTAACCGGCATTTGTTGTAATCATCCTCACCTCCCAACAAATATATAAAACTCCATCAATAAAACCATTCTCAATCTAAAGAAGTCCTGTTGGGGGTTGAAACAGATAACATGGTAAATTTTTTGTCATTCAATTACCCACTATTTATCTGATTGTGTGTGTGTGTGTGTGTGTGTGTATATATATAGGGTGGGTGAAAAATTCCATATTTAAAATTACTTATAACTTTTTTTAATATCACTATTTGCATGAAACAAAATATATTGTGATCACTAAAGTGGTAGAATTTCATTGTTAATTTCTGTTTTTTGGGGTTTTTTTTCAGAGTGACAAGTGTAGCCAGGAATGGCCCAACACTTGACACTGCATGAACATGCTCAGCTAGCATCCTGTTACAAAGTGTGGCAGTACATGGTACAAGTGATTGTACCTCAATGTTTGTGGACCCTGTGCTTCAGTAGTTGTGAAAACCAACAGAAATTGTCTACCCAAGCTGACGAGTATGGGATCTTTGGTAGATACCCACAGAAGCTGTCATCCATCAATATCCAGACTGGAAGAAAATGTACGAAAGGTACAGGAAATCATGAAGTCAGTCAAGGATATACCCAGACAATTGCAGACACTGGCAGTGCCTATGTAGAATTTTAACACTCTGCTATATGTCTACCATTATACTATTCAAAATAAAACATGTTTCATGAAAATTGACCAATAATTAATAAAGTTATTAGCAATTTTAAATAGGGAGTTTCTTTCCTCCCACCCTGTGTGTGTGTGTGTGTGTGTATATATATATATATATATATATATATAAATAAATAAATAAATAAATAAATAAATAAAAGGAAAATTACTGCCCATATAAGTTGTATCAAAAAAAAAAACAACAAAATTATGATTTTGAAAATATTTGTACAGCTTTGATACTGATATCAATCACTTCACCAGAAAGGATGAAAAAGTTAATAAACAAGTACTTCATTTATTAACTTCTTAACTTTCATTCTTTTTTTAATTAAACTTATAATTTTTTTCTTGTGCAAGTGTATGTCTACATGTTTTTTGCAAAGTGTCTTCATAATTGGCATGCTCATTCAATAATCAGATATATATATAATACACTATGTCATAAAATTAATTATTTTCTATATAGCATACTTTGCAATGTGGTCTTTAATGACACAAAATATAGATACAATATTTTATATATATATATAAATGTATGCAACAAATTATTCTTTCTGAATAAAGAATATTACATCGTACATGAAACAATAAATTTAACATTTTTCCTTGCATGGCCAAGAGATTTCATTTATATGAATCTTATTATAATATCTTTTATTTGGGAGATCAAATTTGGTTCAAGAATTGTCCAAGGAATTCAGTTTTTTTCATACTTGTTTAGTAGAAAATATTGTAAGTTCTCTTTAATCTATGAGAGAATTTCACGCATGCCTTATTACTGTTAAAATAGAATATAGAATTTAGATCTTAAGTTATACAACTATATTAATTTGTAAAAATGTAATGTTCATCATAAACAAATTTCACTGGAAATTAAACCATTATATTTCCGAAATTTCACAAAAAACGGGCTTAAAAATATCTAAGTCAGGTTTTATGAACATTCTGTATTAAAGTGTTATTTAAAACACCAATTATCACTTCAAATTTTACTTCCCACCACTAAGTGATATTCAGAAAATCAATGAACTACTTGGATTAAATTTTCCATTTAAGTATTTCTAAAGCAAAGCATTTCATTTCAGGAATCCCTCAATTAGTTCGGCTAATGTGTACATTGGTAACTATAAAAAAAATCAATTTTCAATTACTATGGTTAAACTGAAGAATGTTTTACCACACTAATCGAGTATTATGTATGCACTAATCGAATTCTGGTATATAAAAATTTTAGCGCATTCATTGAAATTAATCAAAAGTGAATTAATCGAGGGATTCCTGTATATGATAGTTGATTTTTACAAATGATACAACATATACACACCTGTATAGTAAATAAGATATATATCAAGTACAGTTCATTTGGATTTACTGCATATTTACAATTTAAAATATATTAATACTTATGGGTGACAATGTAAATCGACGCCAATTTCATACAATAGATAACCGGTCTCTGTAACACACATTGCATTGTATACTATATTTGCTTAATGCATTTTGGTATTCGTCAAGTGAGTAAAGAAAATTCTAGTAGAGTACTCATCAAATAATGCACACCCAAGAGATGCATGTGCTAACATATAACATAGCATAAGATCTGCTCTATATTATAGTGACTGGACAAATAGATAGCAACATACGGAAGACATGTGTAATCAATCACTCAAGTTTATTCTTATTCACACTCAGGAGGAAGTAAATGTGTTGTATGAAAGACCTTACCCCACATACACATTCTGGTGAGGGCAGAGCTCCAGCTTTTTTGTTTTGTGGTGGTATTTTTGTAAAAAAAATTTTTGGTATTAACTCTCTGCCTTTCAAATAGGTTTTCCCCCGACTTTTTTTTTTTTTTTTTTTGAAAGTTTGTTTCTGGAAGATCTTTACCTTTTATTTTATATTTTTTTCCAAAAAATACGAACCCAGTGGTGACTGGTACATAGGTTTGCCTTTCTCTTTCCTTTTTTCTCTTTTTTGGTAAATATATGTGTATATCTTTAATATATCCAGGAGCTCAGAAAGAATAAATGGATAATTCCTGTTTCTTGTATTTTGTTTTTTTTTTTTTTTTCCTTTTCTTCCTCTCCGACATTTAGTTCTAGGCCAGAGGTGACAGAGGATCTACATGAGTACATAAAACTAAGAGTGAGACACCCATACCATCATGTCCAATCTCTCCAACAATGGCAGTGCTTCTGATCCTGGTTTTGCTGCTGCTGCTGCTGCTATCTCTGTTGCAGCCAGGAATGATACTTCCCCTGTCACTGATTTTCTACACACTCCAACATACATACATGAAGTATGCATGCACGAAGAAGTCACAGCATGCATGTGCACACAGAGACACGCATATCACCTCTTGTCAGAAGGAAAGAGCAGAGAAAGGAAAAGACGAGAAAAATCCTGGGAGTCAATGATGTGACTAAGCACACAAGCTTCTAATTCTTTCAAGCACCTTACTCTCCTTCTCTATGTTTTCACTGTCATTGTCTTGCCTTGACGTACACGCACCGCACTTACTCAACACACAACTGTACACCAGGGAACATACTAGCTTGTGTTTGTGTGTGAATGTGTATGTATGTGTGTGTGGGGCGGGGGGAGGTTCTAACTTTTTCTACTTTTCTCCTCTTGCTCTCCTATTTTGCCTCTCCTTAACTCTGTACATTAATTATTTCACCTCCGGCTTATTTCTTGACCCTATCTTTATTCCTTTATATTATTTCCCTTTCTCTCCCCTTTTTCCACAGTTTCATTCCTTACTCTCCTTTTCCCACATTTTCATTCCTTACTCTTCTTTCTCACCATAATTTCATTTCATGCTCTGTTTTGCTGATTTCTTCTATTCATGTCTTTTTCCTTGATTTCATCCCTTACTCTTCTTTTCTCTTCTGATTTCATCCCTTACTCTCCTTTTCTCTTCTGATTTCATTCCTTACTCTCCTTTTCTCCATTTTAATTACTTACTCTCCTTCTTCCTCATGATTTTATTCCTTACTCTCTTTTTTCTCTAATTTCTTTCATTGCTCTCTTTTCCCACAATTTAATTACTCTCCTTCTTTCTTGTGATTTCATTTTTTACTCTCCTTTATCCCCACAATTCCTTAATCTTTTTCTATTATTTCATCTATTGTCATCCCTTTTCTTTGATTTCATCCCTTACTCTCCTTTTCTATCTTGATTCCATTCCTTACTCTCCTTATATCTTCTTATTTCATCCCTTACTCTCGTTTTCCTCAATTCCTTCCTCTCCACAGTTCCCTTAATCTCTCTTTTTCTCCCAACTTTATTCATTGTTCACCCTAACTCAATCCTACTTTTTGGCATTTTGTTTTCAATTTCACTCTTCCAAACTTTTCCTTTCTAAATTTTTCCAGCTTTTACTTATCTTCCACACTCTCGTTTGTATATTTACCCTCCTCTCATTGTCATGAGTGCTATCCATCTCACTTTAGCTCTTTCTCCCTCTCATAAATGCCTTATCTGCTCTAATTTACTCTTACAAATTATTTTTGCTAATTTCCATTGTTTTCCTTCACATTTCTGTTGTTACTTCCCATTTAACTCTCCTCCATTACTTTTTCAATTCTTTTCACAGCATGTTTTCCTTCTATCAATTTCTCTCTATTTATATTTTCTCTCCTTTCTTTCTCTTTACTCTCCCTTTGATTCTTTATTTTGACTCCTTTTTTTTATTCCTTGCTCGTACTTTACTGTATGCAACCCTTACTCTCCTTTTCGAGGTTTTGCCACCTCTTACCCACCTTTATTTATCAGTTTCCAGCTAAAATTAGAAACAAATATGCAAGACTGTGCCAATACTACTGCTTCCCTCTTCTGGGCTCCTTTCATCTTTCAGGGCATCCCAAGATTTCTACCTGAACCATCACTTTCATCACAAGTCACAATACCGACAACAGTCATCAACAAGAACACCTAAGTACAATGAAAACTGAATAGAACCATCATCAATATTTACAGCTGCAGTAGCAGTAGTAGTAATAAGACCAGTCATTGTAGTATCCCTACTGGACACAGTAGGCTTTTCTCTTTCTCTCTCCTTCTTTTAGACACACTTCAACTTCATTTCTTTTCCAATTTATTCACTTTTCTTATGTTGCTTTTTCTCTCTTTTGAAAGCAATCCCAGCATGCAGATGGATCAACCTGAGTATGTTTTTTTTTTTGTGTAAAAATTGAGTGTTATTAAGAAAATCATTCAAAGAAAGAACTGACAGTGATGTGTTTTTTTTTACCCCAACAAATGTGAGTGACACTAAGAATGAAAGAAATGTGAGCGAGAGAAGAAGAAATTGAAATAAAAGTTAAAGGGAAGAAGAGAAGATTGCAAAGAGTAGAGAAAGAAAATATGTTCTCATGTAAGGAAAGCAAGATAATGTAGAGAAAGAAAAATGGAAATTGGAACAGGAATAAAAAGGAAAAGAAAATGGGGATAAAAACGGGAAAGAAAGAGAAGAAAATATAGAGAGGGGGAGGGGAAAAGGAGAAGAACCTGTTTAAACTTTCCAAAAAATTTTTTACTATTATCCATACCATTCTTACAAACGACCGATTTTGTTTTCATTTTCCCATAGTTCACGGAAAACTATTTAGATGGGTCTTTTTTTTTTTTAATCAAAACGGAATGAAAAAGTTGTCAACAAAGAAAATGAAATGAGATAAAGTAAAAATGATTGAAAAAAAAAAAAAAATTCCCAAAACATTTAAATGCAGTATCACTTGTTATCTTCTGTATTCTTAATTACTATTAATTACTATTAATTACTATTAATTTATTATTCTCTTTCCTCAATAATGTTTTTTTTTTTTTCTCATATACTCTAACAATCAGTAACCTCTTGCATCCTAGTAGCTTTATTGTCTTGCTTGGGGTGAAATGATTAAAAAAAATCATCTGGGGTTAAGTTATTTAGTGAATTAAAAAAGTACTGTCCATTACATTGTAATATTTTCTAATTTCTATTTTAAAATTTTGTTTGCAAAAACAACCAATCTCTATTTCCTTATCAACTATCAGTAATGATAATATGTATTATGATAAAAATAATATTAAAAAAGAACAAAAATTTAATAAAGTGATATTTCATGAAAGTGATATCTGTCTATATTTCTGAGATGAGGTATTTTAACTATTTATATTGTTCAGACTGTTGCTCTCATCTTTACTGTCATGTCCATGATGTTTTGGGCATCGTACTGCTTCAGGTGATATATGTTGGAATTTTGAACTGAACCCTTTATTTTGTCCATGGGGGTAGATTGTTCTAGTTCCACATGCCAGGCCTTTTCTGGATATCTCAGTTTCAGTTATTTCCCTTTAGTAACTCAACTCTCCAAGTTTTTGTTCCCCTCTGCTGTGGCCAGGTACTGAACTCACAATTCTTTGGGTCAAGTCAATGGATTACTTCAACGAATGCTTTTATCCACTGGGTCATGCGTCCTTGGGGACATATATCACCTGAAGAAGGCCAGAGCATACAACAGCAGATACAGTGTGAATATGACAATAAAGATGAGGACAACAGTCAGAACAATATAAACAATCATCAATAATGTTTTTAGTTGAGCGTCATATCAATAATGAATAAAGGATTTATAATCTATTCTGAATTATAAAGCAATGTTACTTTATAATGTGATCACATGAAATAAAAAAATATCTAATTCCCATGAAAAAGGAAATTGTCCTACTTGGGGAAAATTTGGAGACTCCCTCTTTTTCAGTCAACCTCTTATAAGAAGAGCATGTGGAATTGAGCAGCTCTAGATATGAAGACCACAGATTAGTCAAATTACCCAAATATCATGTTTAATATTGCTTTTACTGATAGACTTATCACTTACAAAATTCTATTCATTCACAAAACTAAACACAAAACAGAAATATTTTACGAACAACCACATTACAAGAAACTATACATCCACCAAACTGGCTAAACAAAATCCTAAAATTATATATATATATACATAAATATTTATATTTATATATAAAAATATATATATATCCACATATATATCTTATGATATATTAATGTATATATATATATATATATATATACATATATACATATATATATATATATATATATATATATATATATATATATATATATATATATATATATATACATATATATATATATATATACATATATAATCATATATACATATATAAATATATATATAAACATATATATATATATATATATATATATATATATATACATATATATATATATATACATATATACATATATATATATATATATACAATATATATATATATATATATATACATATATATATATATATATATATATATATATATATATATATATCAGGATATATATATATATATATACATTTATATATATATATATATATATATATTATATACTTATACATATATATATCATTACATATATATATATATATATATATATTTTGTATGTATTTATGTATTTCTCAATTGTTGCAATGATGTATATATGTTTTTCTATTTTCAATCATTAAATCCCAAGAAGAATTATTCAAACGCAAGAGGTTTTATGGAAGAATTAGGAACAGAATCATTAAATGTATGAGATAAAAAGAGTAATGGAGGTTAGAAGATAGCGATTGACATTGCATTTAAGTATTTGAAGCTTAAAGTTGGCTGGAAAGCATGGAGACGGAAGGGACTTCCACAAGAAAAGCAGTAAAGCCACTAAAACACAAGGAGGCTACAGGGTGTGGAAGAATTAGGAACAGAATCATTAATAATGAGCGGGAAGAGGAAAGAGTAATTAGGAGGTTAGTAGATAGTGATTAACATTGCATTTTAATTTTTGCAAATTAAAGTTAACTGGAAAGCATGGGGCTGGAAGGGAGTTTCACAAGCGAGAAGTGTGAGAAAAGTAAGTGTTAGCATAGAACTTACAGCTACATCTAGCTAGCTCAACTGTAAGTTGATGAGATCTTTACGACAGTCTAGTACTGCTCTCAACTTCATAGAGTCTAGGTACCATAGTGAAGAGGTCATCCAAACAATTACCATAAAAGTATTTATAAAAGAGGCACAGAGAGGCAACCTTACAGCTGTATTTTTACTAACTAAAACAGTAGTCAAGCAAGACCCAGCATAACAATATATTTATAGGTCATACAACATAATAAGATACCCTGTTGCAATAAAAAGAAGTATGACTTGACACTGATATATTCATGGAATATCTTATTTGGAAGTTGTTGAAACAAGTTGCTAGTACATTGTGTTTATTTCTTTTGGTTGGAATTATTAGGTTGTTCAGAAAATAAATCCCAATTTTAGAATAAACTCTTTCATTGGGTTCTAATATATTATAATAGTTGCACAAGAATATATTAATCATTCCTAATTTGGTACTCTTCATTAATTTTATATCAATCTCTTTCAGAATTTAACTTAAAGCATTATACTCCCCTGATCTTAAACATGAAAAAAAAAAAGAAAAAAAAAGAAGAGGTGCATTTACTTTTTTTTGCATGAGTTCAAACTTGGTTATAATGCTTTTCAAACTGCTGCCAACATTTTTTTGTACTCACCCATAGATTGAGGGTCTGAATAGTTACAATGATCTCAGAAAAAAAAATGAAATAGTCAGAATTAGTTTGTTAACTATGTTGCCAAATGTATAAAGAACTGTCTTTTTTTAATTGTTATATATTAGGTTGTTCGGAAAATATCCAATTTTAGGACAAACTTTTGAATTATGTTATAATATATTAATATAAAATTACACAGAAATATATTATGCGTTCCTAATGATTAAAGTGTCCTCCATGTTAATGTTATAATAATCCCTTTCAGAATTAAACTTAAAACATAATATACACCTCATCTTGAACAGGAAAAGAAAAGAGATGCGTTTACTTTTTTCGCATGTGTTCAAGCTTGGTAATAATGCTTCTCAAACTGCTGTCAACATTAACAATTTTTTTTGTACTCAGCCATTTCTTGCAAGCATCTGAATAGTTGCAATAAAAAAACAATTATAATATGAACAGAATACTAAACAAAAATTAATAATAATATAAACTCAACTACAAGTAACATTGATTTATTTTTATTTCATATTTAACAATAATATTAGATTGCTTAGAAAATTATGTTCGATTTTAGAATAAACCTTTTAACTGGGTTCTGATATATATTCATTTTGGTTTGGTTCATTTTGTTTAGCAGCATATCAACACCTGTGTGGGTTATTTAATGCCAGAATCAAAATATTTTGAACACAATTTTATGGCTTCAACTAAATATATTTTGAATGCAATTGTATGCCTTCAACTACAGATAAAATGTATTGTTGGTCATTTTGCTATAAAATGTATTGTTTGTAATCATACTTATTATAAAACCCAGGTTGTGTGTGTGTGCATCTGTACGTTTATATATTGGATCGGATTTTCTACATTTTTCAACCGATTTCAACAAAACTTCACAGGACTTTTTAAAATTACCTTGTGTGGTGGTTCTGACAGCGCCCAAAATTGGAAAAAAACACAATTGTTTTTGCACAAAATCAATTTGAAAACACGATTAAGAGGCATTGCTTTCACGAATGAAAGGGGGACAACTCATATCGAAAGTTATACTTATAAAACCCAGGTTGTTTTGTGTGTGTGTGTGTGTTGTTTTATATATGGGATCGGATTTTACATTTTTCAACCGATTTAGCAAAACTTCACTTTTTTTTTGGCAGGTAGTGTTTCTTATTGTCTTGCACACTTTTTTTTAATTTTATGTTTACATTCAGAATGCTTTTAAAATTCCATTTACAAGACAATTGTTTATAATAAAATTCTATTCAATTTAATGATTGAAAACAATGTTTTTTGTTTGAGTTTGACCAATTTGAGACCAAAAAAAAAAAAAACTAATTAAGACATGCGTGTCCGTCAACCTTAAACAATAATCTTTGTCAAATTTATTTTTTCAGTCTTTATGATGGTCGATACTTGATCTATCTCATTGTTACATCCCCGGCAATAAGGGGCTCTAACCTAGTTTACTATAAAATGCATTCTTCATCATTTTGAAGAGATAAAATATACTGTTGGCCATTTTGCATAAAATGTATTGTTTGTCACATTGTGATAAAAAATATTGTTTGTAATTCTACTATAAAATGTATTGTTCGTCATTTTGCTAAAAATGTCATTTTGTTCATTGTTTCATTTTGCTATAAAATGCAAAAGACATTATTTTGCTATAAAATGCATTGTTCGTCATTTTGCTATAAAATGCATTGTTCGTCATTTTGCTATAAAATGCATTGTTCGTCATTTTGCTATAAAATGCATTGTTCGTCATTTTGCAATAAAATGTATTGTTGGTCATTTTGTGATAAAATGTATTGTTGGTCATTTTGCGATAAAATGTATTGTTTGTAATTCTGCTATAAAATATGTTGTCATTGATTTTACTATAAAGTTGTATCATTGATAATTTTTTTATAAAAATATGTATTGCCGGTATTTTTATACTGTCATAGTGTTTTGCTTTTGTTTGAGGTTTCACTATTTACCCATAGCTGGGACCCTAACATATACTACCGCCCCAGGTCAGGATGAACCTGGGAACTACAGCATTTAAGAGGTGGTTCCATGCTACTCAAACCTTTAATATCTCAATCAGAGGCCTTATTGCTGGATCTAGTTTATTGTTATACCCAGGACCCAGGTTCTAATATGTTATTATGATAGGTGCACAAAAATATATTACTCATTCCTAATGGTTAAAGTGTCCTCTTTGTTAATTTTATATCAATCTCTTTCAGAATTGAACTTGAAACATATATCACTCATCTTGAACGTTAAGAAAGAAGAGATGAGTTTACTTTTTTTGCATAGGTTGCAAGTTTGGTCATAATGCTTCACAAACTGTTGTCGATGTTATCAGAGTATAGGGTGAAAGACCCACTTCTGATCAAACAGTACAGTGCTGGTTTCTGGTGTTCCATAATTGGAATATGAGTCTTGAATATCAAGGTGGTAGAGGAAGTCCATCTGTAACTGATAATCGACAATTGAAAACACTAGTCAAACAAAACCACATCAAAGTGTCAGAGAAATGTCTCAGATAATGGATACCAGTATTTCAGCAATATCAACATCTCAAGTGTGTACAAATGATCCATTTCTTGATGGAATTGGGCACTTTGTCATGATGTAAAGTTTAGCCGACTTGTCTTGCTAGATCAATTACAACAAAGTATTGACTTTGATCCTCACTGGGTGCCCCACACTTTTAAAGTTTATCAAAACCTTATACGGAGAAAACAAAGGCAAAGGTTACTGTAATGGCTTCCAAGCATGCCTTGCTAGATCAATTATGACTGAGTTGTGAGTTCGATTCTCACTGGGTGCTCAACACTTTCGGCCTTGTGCCACACCTAAGCTATGCTTAGAAAATTATTTGAGCACTTTGACATGTGTAATGGCTTGAAACCTTGTCTTGCTAGATCAATTATGACTGAATAGTGAGATTACTCCTCACTGGGTGTAAAACACTTTCAGCCTTGTGCCACATCTAAGTTATGCATAGGAAACACCATTTCTTGATTGAATAGTGACTTGTGATGAGAAATGGATCCTTTAAAACAATCATAAACAATTTTTTTTTTTTTTTTTAATCAGTATTCCCCCACCCTGCCATGCATGTCCTGGGTAAGACGATAAACTACATCCAATAGCAAGGCCTCTGATCAGGAAGTTTTAAGGAGCGTGGAACCACCTCTTAATTGTTAGTGTTCCCAGGTCCACCCTTACCCGGGGTGGTAGCACCTGTTAGGGTCCCAGCTATGGGAAAATAGTTAACCCTCAAACTGGGGTCGAAACATGTAAAAATAGGTTTTAATACCAGCAATATATTTTCGTAAAAAATTATTACCAGCAATATATTATTACTAGCAATAAATTTTTGAAAAAATATTACCATCAATAAAAATCTTGTTGGCATTAAATAACCCATTGAGGTTGATAAAGCATAAAACAAACCAAACCCCACTATGCAAGGCAGTAAAGCCACTAAAACAGAAGTCGTTACAGTGTATGGAGGTGTTAGAAAAGGAAAACATTAATAATGAGTGGAAAAAGAGTAATCAGGAGGACAGTAGATAGTGACTGACATTGCATTTAAATTTTTGCAGATTAATGTTAGCTGGAAAGCATGGAGCCAGAAGGAAGTTTGTGTCGTAACCTAGGGAAGGCTACTTAATAAAATAATCATATAAAGGTTGGTAATGAATGATAATACTTAGGACAAGAACAACACATATAAGACTTGCCAGTGGCACATAGAAGTAGTCAACTGCTAGAAGAGAGTTAAGTGAATTCCACAATGAACGTCTAACTGTGGGATATCTACCAACTACCCCATGCAGTCATTGTGGCACAAGGCCGAATTTAATGTGAAGTATCTGAGCCCATGAATCAGTCAAGCATTACCTGTAGACCCTTTTAAAGCAGGGGTGAAAGCTGTTTATAAAGAAGACTTCATAGCTGGTTGACACATAGCCATTTCTTCAGATCTTTTCTGCCCAGAGGCAGAGATTTATTCTGGCTGTTTGGAGATGAATTTCGAAACTGCAAGATATCTACCAACATTCCATACAGTCAGATGTGCAAAGGTCAAATTTAATGTATAATCCGAGCCTGTAGTCTCATCCAAAAATTCACTGTAGATCCTGTATAAAACGGGGTTGGGTAACTGTTTCCTGAGACGAGACTCTGCCCTTCAATACAGCCTGGGGATCAGATTTGCTCAGAGTCAAAGAGTTTGACCAGAACAGCTGGAGATGAATCTCCAACTGCAGACAAACATACAGTAATTACTACTGTATTTATGTGAATAGGGACATACCCATTATCATCTGTAGGTATGCTACAATAGTCTGTTAGGCTCAAATACCCTCGGGAAAGGCATGAACCCATCTCTTCTCCCCCCAGCTATGGATTGAATAGCAGGACATACTGGGTTCTATAGCCTAGGATGGCAACCAGTCTACTGCAGAAAGAAACAACAACATACTGCTGGAAAAGAAAACAAAAACTTCTGCCTAGTCAGTCATGAATCGAAAGAGGCATGATCACACAAGCATATATCCCATGTGGCACCTAAATGGGTGAAAGGTTTTGGCTCACAGCTGTTTTGGGTGCCTGCATCCCCCTCTTCTATGTGCTTAATTAAAAAAGAGAGGATTTACTCAAATAAGTGTATCTATAAAAAAATGTATAAACAGAAAATATATTAAAATATTTGTTGAATTTAATCCATCATTTCATATTATATATATATATATATATATATATATATATATATATACAGACATAGACTTTGTGAAATGATTTCGATACATTTTTCATTTTAAGTTTCCAATAAGGGAAAAAAGATAATGACAAGGAAGAAGGAAATGAAAGAAAAGAAAAAAGAAAGAAAAAGGGAGCAAAAGGTGAGAATTAATAGTTATAGAAGAAGGATAAGAGTGAAGAAAAAGAAGAAAGAGTAAAGGAAAAAGAAGAGTGAAGAAAAAGAAAAATGAAGAAAGAAAAAAATAAAAGAAAAAATGAAAAAAAAAATGAAGAAGCAAAAGAAAAATGAAAAAAGAATGAATCAAAAGAAAAAAATGAACAAAAAAATTTTTCAAAAAAGAAACAAAAGAAAAAAAAAAAAATCTGAAGAAAGAAAAAGAAAAAGAAAATTGAATTTGTTTGAAGAAAAAAAAAAATATTTTCCAGTGAAGCAAAAGAAAATTTCTCTTCTTTTTGAAGTAAAAGAAAATGAAGAAAAAGTTCAAATTAAAAATTCTTAAAGAAAAAAGAAAAAAAAAAAAGAAAGAAAATGAAGAAAAAAAAGTGAAAAATGAAAAGAAGTGAAGCAAATGAAAAATGAAGAAAGAGGAAGCAAAAGAAAATGAAGAAAAGAATTTTCAAAAGATTCCTTGAAGAAAAGAGTCCAAAAAAAAAAAAAATGAAGAAAGAGGAAAAAAAAAGAAAATGAAAAAAGTGAAGCAAAAGAAAAATGAAGAAAGAGTGAAGCAAAAGAAAAATGAAGAAAGAAAAAGTTCCTCTCTGAAAAAAATGAAGAAAAAAAAAAAACAAAAAATTGTCTTCAAATGAAGAAAAGAAAAAAAAAAAAAAATGAAGAATTTTAAAAAAAAAAAAAATGAATTCTTTTTCAAAAAAAAAATGAAGAAAGAGGAAGCAAAAAAAAATGAAGTTTTTTTGCAAAAGAAAAAAAAAAAAAAAAAAATGATTTAAAATTTCTTCTACTTTAAAAAAAAAAAAGAAAAAAGTTTGAATTTCAAAAAAATGAAGAAAATGAAGCAAAAGAAAAAATGAAGAAAAATTTTCAAAAAAAAAATGAAAGAAAGAAATCAAAAAAAAAAGAAAAAAAGAATTGAAACAAAAGAAAATGAAGAAAGAGGATTTAAAAAAAAATGAACTTTTTTGAAGCAAAAGAAAATGAAAAAATGAAAAAAAGAAAATTTTAGAAAAAAAAAAAAAAATAAAAAAAAAAAATGAAGAAGCTTTTGAAGCAAAAGAAAAATGAAAAAAGAGTGAAGCAAAAAAAAAAAAAAAAAAAAAGAAAAGAAAATGAAGAATACAAAAGAAAAAAAGTTTTCGGCTTTGAATTTATTTTTGTAAAATGAAAAAGAGTGAAGCAAAAGAAAATGAAGAAAGAGGAAGCAAAAAAAAAATGAAGAATCCTTTGAAGCAAAAGAAAAAATGAAGAAAGATTGAAAAAAAAAAAATGAAGAAAGAGTGAAGCTGAAAATTTTTTCAGATTTTTAAAAAGAAGAAGAAAATGGGAAAAGAAAGAAAAAGATTGAAAAAAATGAAAAATTTGAAGAAAATGAAAAAAGAAAATGAAGAAAGAGGAAGCAAAAGAAAATGAAGAAAAATGAAGCAAAAAAAAAAATGAAGAAAATTGAAAAAAAAAAAATGAAGAAAATTTGAAAAAAAGAAAAATGAAGAAAAAAGAAAAAATGAAGAAAAGCAAAAAAAAAATGAAGAAAAGTGAAGAAAAAAAAAAAAATGAAGAAAGAGGAAAAAAAAGAAAAATGAAGAAAGAGTGATATTAAAAAGAAAATGAAGAAAAGAGGAAAAAAAGAAAATGAAGAAAGAGAAGCAAAAGAAAAATGAAGAAAGAGGAAGCAAAAAAAAAAATGAAGAAAGAGTGAATATAAAAAGAAAAAATGAAGAAAGAGGAAGCAAAAAAAAAAATGAAGAAAAGAAGTAAAAGAAAAATGAAGAAAAAGAAAAAAAAAAAAATGAAGAAAGAGTGAAGCAAAAGAAAAATGAAGAAAGAGTGACAGAAAAAGAAAAAATGAAGAAAACTTGAAGCAAAAAAAATGAAAAAGAGGAGAAAAGAAAGAAAATGAAAAAAAAAAAGAAAAAAAAAGAAGAAAATGAAAAAAAAATGAAAGAGTGAATAAAAGAAAAATGAAAAAAGAGTGAAGCAAAAAAAAAAAAAGATTTTCTTTAAAAAAAAGAAAAATGAAGAAAGAGTGAAGCAAAAGAAAAATGAAAAAAGAGTGAAGCAAAAGAAAAATGAAGAAAGAGGAAAAAAAAAAAAATGAAGAAAGAATTTGAACAAAAGAAAAGAAGAAAGGAAGCAAAAATGAAGAAAGAGAAAAAAAAAATGAAGAAAAGGAAGCAAAAGAAAAATGAAGAAATAGAAAAAAAAAAAAAATGAAGAAAGAATGAAAAAAAAAAGAAAAAAAAAAAAAAAAAAAAAGAAAAAGAGGAAGCAAAAAAAAAAAAAAAAAGGAAGCCAAAAATTTGAAGAAGGAAAAAAAAAAATGAAGAAAGAGTGAAGCAAAAGAAAAATGAAGAAAGAGTGAAGCAAAAAGAAAATGAAGAAAGAGTGAAGCAAAAGAAAAATGAAGAAAGAGTGAAGCAAAAGAAAAATGAAGAAAGAGTGAAGCAAAAGAAAAATGAAGAAAGAGTGAAGCAAAAGAAAAATGAAGAAAGAGTGAAGCAAAAGAAAAATGAAGAAAGAGTGAAGCAAAAGCAAAAGAAAAATGAAAATTTAATTTAGGAAGCAAAAGAAAAAAATGAAAAATTTACAAAAAAAAAATGAAGAAAAATGAACAAAAAAAATGAAAAAGGTAATGAAGCAAAAGAAAATGAAGAAAAAATAATATTGAAGCAAAAAAAAAAATGAAGAAAGAGTGAAGCAAAAGAAAAATGAAAAAAGAGTGAAGAAATAGAAGAAACAGGATGTAGTAAAAGTAAATATTATTAAGTCTTGAATGGCAACTTTCCTAAAAAAAATTACAGGCGAAGTTGCTGTTCATATTTTGAAACTTTACATTACAAACACATGAACTTGTGTATATAATTTTATACTCTCTTGATCCACACAAACAGGTCTTCTTGTGCCTCCTTCCCCGAATTTATGATACGGGGCCTCCCACTCTACTCTAGTTTTTGTTTTCATAATGTAGTATTCGATTCAATTAAAAATAATCTATAAATTTTATTTTAACCTGTACAATAATGGATCATATGCAATAGGTGAACAATTCAATTAGAAAAAGGGAAAATAAATACAATGTATTTATGTCTAAATAAAAAATGCAAAAAATCTAGAGAGACATTTCCATTCTTATTTATTTTTTGCGGCAATTTTTAGCATGAACTTGAGTTTTGTAAGTTCTTGTTAAAGAGTTGAATAACACATAATCATTATGGATAAAAAAATAGTAAATTTTATATAGGGTTTTTCGGATTTAGCATAAGCAAAACAAATTGCCCGATTTGGAAAAAAAAAAAAAAAAAAGAGATCCCAAATTGACGTCAAAAGTTGAAGAAATTTTTCATCAAAGTTTTATTGCTTAGTTTAATAATTAAAAAAACTTTTAAATGAAAGGATGAAAAATTTATAAAGTAATAAAAATCTAATTTGTATCGTATAAATGTAGGTAGAAATAAATTAAAAAAAAAAAGTACAAACGTTAAAAGAAAGGATCACAAAGCACTGAAGTTTGCGGGTAGTATGTACCGGCTCTGCATATACAGGGTGTCCATAAAGTTTGTGTGCACTTTAAAAAATTTAAAACTTTATTTGTATTTGCGATAGAAATAATCTGTAAAAAGGATTAGAAAGAAGTAAACTTATATTTTTTAAGGTTTGTATTGAAATTTTATTTAAGTTTCCACATGTCCTCCATCAATAGCAATACGATTTTCTTGCAGTTCACCGAAAACATTTGCCAACTGATTTACACAGTAATGCCTGAAATCTCATTAGTTATTTTAGCTATACTTAAAACTAGGTACATTAAACTTTATAACATTTTTTACAGATTATTTCTATGGCAAATACAAATAAAGTTATAAATTTTTTAAAGTGCACACGAACTTTATGGACACCCTGTACATACAAACTTATTTGCATACATCCACACAAAAACACTTAATGTCAAAAATTGAGTTACGATAAAAAAAAAGATCATCATCTTAAACAATGAAAAGAAAATCTTTCTTTTAATAATTTAATTATTTAATATTTAATTTAATTTCTTAATGCAACGTCTCTGATGAACTTAGGCAATCACATCCCATTTTTCATTTTTGTTTTTTTAAGTTTTAATAATTTGTGATGACCTGCTATAAATTTTCGGAAAAGATAGTGTAGTGGTTTTTTGTTACTTTTACCGTGGTTTTGAATTCGGAGTTGTTCTTCTCCAAGACCATTCACCAAAACATACTATGGGGCGGTAGAGAGAGAGAGAGAGCCATTTATTTACTCATTTTGGAGGTGGGTGGGATTGAACTTTTTTTTGTGTGAAGCAAACACAACAGACGAAGCCGTAACTTGAACTCGGTTCACCAGTAACTGTTATGGTTTTTTTTGTGTTCAGTCAAACGCTTAAACTTTAACATCAAAATAATTACCTAAAAAAAAAAATTAAATATAAAAATATTTACCCGGTTTTTAAGTTTTCTCAGAGTGGAATAAAAAAACAAAACAAAAAAAAAAAAAAAAAAAACAAAAAAAAACAACATATCATAACTTTTTGGGAAAGATAAGGCAGTTGTTTCCAGATACCTTCTCCATGGTTTCAAATTCGGAGTTGTCCTTCTCCTACCGACAGTCAATAAACACTGGAAGACTACGCATAACTGGGGGTGGGTGGGAAGATCTTTGTATGAAGTCGACACAACAAACGAGGCCGTAGTTTGAACTCGGTTCACTGATGAAGCGCTGCATGTACATCCCATATTATTACCCCAAAATGAAATCTTTAAAAATATTTACCCTATTAAAAAAAAATTTTTCAACGCAAAATTAAAAAAAAAAAAAAACAAAAAAAAAATCAAAATCAAAAAAAAAAAATGAAAACAGAAAAATGAAAAACAATTTATTTTTTCCAAATATTATCAGAAAAATTAAAGCATTTTTAGTAACGGTTGTATTAATTTTTTTTTTTTTTTTTTTTATAATATTCATTGGTGATAACCTTCATTTTTACTGCTTTGAAATGACATGATTTCCAGTTGACAGTCCACTATTGTTTTTGGGAATTCAGATATTAACTATCGATGCCTGGAGCAAAATTAGTTTGACAATTGACCGAGAGAGAGAATTGGTCTTCAATAAAATCCCTACTCTAAAAAAAAAAAAAAAAAAAAAAAAAAAAAAATTTCAGGATATAGTCAAAAGTCCTTTTTGAATAACGACAAAAAAGTGGAATAGGATTATATATATATATATATATATATATATATATATATATATATATATATATTTATTTTACATTTTTTTTAATAAAAACAAATAAATTTTTGTGGATCAGTTTTAATATTTTATACTGGGATCCACTTAGATTACGTAACAAATTTGTTATAAAATGATATTTTCAAAGCCGTTCTAAAAAAAGAACATATATTGACTGATAAATTTAAAAATAAATGAATAATAAAAAGATACAGTACAAAAAAATGTTATTTCTTTTTCTATATTTGTTTTGCCCAATATCTTGAGTTCTTTCTGGTTGGAACTGTTTAACAACTCAACAACTATTAACAATGTTTTAAAATTCACTTTGTTACTGCTACAGTTGACCTCCTCACCCCAGATTACAGATCACATGTCCTTCTACTTACAGTACCTGTCAATGAGAGGAAACAGCTCAAATATTTTTTTATTTTTCCATTTCAGTAAATGTGCATAAAAAAATTAATTCAGCAAATATGCTGAAATAGAAAGGGTTGCAAGACAAGCATGTATCTTCTCACCAGACTTATACAACCTTTGAAGCAACCCTAAAAGAATAAGAAGTTCTCCCAGGATTCTTTATTAGTGGTCATAATCTTAAAACTAGATATGCAGGTGAAATAGTGTTTATGGCAGACACAGAAAGGAAACTACAGGAATTCTTAAAAAAAAAAAAAAAATGGTATTAAGTGAAAGCAAGAAGAAAGGACTAAGCATCAATTGCAAGAAGACAGAATGTATGGCTGTCAGAAAAAGGGATAGCCCAACATGTAAATTACAAATTGGAGACACCAAAATCAACCAAGTACAAAAATTTAAATATCTAGGAAAATGCAAGGATCAAAAATGTGATACCATAATCCCAAGGTGCATTGGAATAGTGAAAGATGCCTTCCAAAAGCTAAGCAAAATAATTAAGTAACAGGCAAATTTAATTAGAAACAAAGAAAATAGGACTGAACTGTCACATAATATCAGTGAAAAAATATGGCAGTGAAACTGGCAATCTCCCTGTCACATGAAGAAGAGATTGAGGCAACAGAAATGTAGTTCTACAGAAGGATACTGAGAATAACATGAAATAAACTTTTGAGCAATGATTATTTTAAAGTTTTTAGAGAAAAAAAAACAAAAAAAAAAGTTAGTATCAGAAAGAGATAGGTGAAATTTTTTTATATTCAAAATGGAGAAAGAAGATATTATGAAAAAATTGATTTATCACAGGACAGATTGAAGGCAAGATGAACAGAAAAAAAATCAGTGCATAGCCTATCTAATGATTAAATTTGGTAGAATAAGGGATTAGAGAGATAGTAAAAAGTAATTTTTACAAAGTAAAGGAAAGTTAGATTTTTATTTAGCAGATCACCCACACCATGAAGGGAGGATTTGCACATAAAAGTAAAAAAAATAAAGAAAGAGTCATTTGATTTTTGGAGAAATATAAAAAAAAAAAAAATTACATTTTTACATTATTATGGACTATTGTCCTCATTTTGTTGTTGCTATTTATTTTATTTTAGATTTTTCATTTATAATTCTGGCCTTCTTTTGGTTGGAATCATGTGAACTGAACCCTTTTATTTTGCTCACTCAATATAGAGTATGAAAGTTCTAGTTCCATGTTTAATGGATGACAGTTATAAATTTATCTCCTGTTAATTTATTCTCCAAGTTCTCCATTGCCTTGACCAGGTATTGAAATCAAAAAAAATTTGGGTCCTGAAACAGGATCTTTTAACAATTTATCCACAGTCCACAGTGTCATGTGTTTGACATCCATTGAACATGGCACATGTTTTCTTTTTTTATCTTTATGAAATAAAGGGTTCAGTTGACATTCCAAAACCACCTGAAGAAGGCAAATTGGAAAAACAGCCTGAACATTGTAATATTTAACAACAAAAGATGAGGACAATTGTATCAAACTAATTTAAATTTGTACATAATATTTTCTCAAAATATAGACATATTATGAGAAAAATTGAAACGTTAATAATAAATCAATTGACGACAATTATGAGGACAATAGTCCAAATAATTTAAATTTGTAATAATATTCATCTTTAATTTTAGAAATATAGACAGATACTGAAGAAAGAAATAGTCTCGTCAGATTGATTTGATTTGTCTTGTTTATGAGTCATTTAATGCAGAAATCTAATTTTCTTGGGAGCTTTGAAGTAATAAAAATATGATATACGTTATTCTGCTTTCACAATTGAATACATGGTAGATGATGCTCTGCTTTTGTGCATATACATGTTTGTGTGGACATAATTACTAGAGGTGGTGATATGTGTGTTTTATGTTGTAGTTTGCTGAAGTTATATTTTGGAATACAGTTTGATTTCTTTAAGAAATTGTAGGATATTATATGGATTAATGTCATGAATTTATTTTTTCAAGTTGGTTGGTTTCATTTATTTTAAACAAAAAAAAAAATTTGAAGTTCACTAAAATTTGTTACTTAATGTTTTATTGTTTACAGTTCTTGACATGCTATATTAGATAGGGTTTTTTTTTTAGAATATAATTGTGTATCTGGACATTATTCTTTTGTTTGTCCAGGGAAAAATATCAAATACAATATTTATAAACCAATTACACTCATCAAGATTTTACATCTTAAAACACACCAATAAAATCATAGATTACAAATCAGAATGTTTGTTGTATTAGTCATCATTATTTTTTTAGGTAGATACCGACCAAAATATCATATGGACGTAGTAGAAGACATACCACGTGACTTTTAGAGCCAATTAGAATAAATAAATAATTTAATTTGGAGCCAATATTGTTCAGAAGATGTGTATAAAAACATAACAAATCAGGTTCCCAAAACAATATATTATGCGGCTGCCAGCAAGCTACACACACACTTTCGCTGATGACCTTCATGACCTCATGTCAAAAAACGACAGCGTTGATAAACACCAGACCATGGCAACACCGCCAACATGAAAGAAACAATAAAGTATTTCTTGTATCTGTTTTTATTTATGAATCATGCACACACATGTTGACTTTTTTTTCATACAAACACACATATCACAACATTTTTACAGTGTAACCAAGATATAAGAGAGATTTTTCTGGTCCCAAATTAGAGCCATTTTTAAAACCTAAACAAAATAAGACCAAACCCGGATATAAGAGACTTTTTTCTTTATGACAATCTCTTATATCCGGGTTACATTTGTACTATTAATCACACACATACAAAAGACAGTTTATATTTTATTTCAGAAATTTATCAAATGAAACAAAAGACATTACTTTCAATCTATTATCAACTGTTTGTAAGAAATTTGTTATATTAAATCAATGTTTAGTTTTTTGAAATAACCGTCGTTTTTTCTATTGAACTTTATTTCTTCAATGAAAAGCGTTTGATTATTCTAGACGGCCAAATTACGAAAGACCAATTCTGTAATGATATTTTGTTAATGTATTGAAATTTGACACTCCAAATTTTAAAATTCAATGAAAAAAAACCAAGTAGAAGGATTATACAACTTCATCTTTCCTTGTTTTTAGTGTTTGATGCCATTCTCCTATAGTAGATTTGATGTTGTATAATTTGTTTGGGCAGCTGATCCATTGTTTCTGTCATACTTTCATAAATTTCTTTTATGCATAAAAATATATTGCTGGTATTGTTACTATAAAAATGTATTTTTATACTTTCATAATCTTTTTTGTTTTTTTTGGGGGAAAATACTATTTGCCCATAGTTGGGGCCCTAACATTTTTGCTACCACCCTGGGTCAGGTAGACCTGAAAATAATTTTAAATTAAAATTTGGTTCCACACTATTCAAAACCTCAATTTTTCTATCAGAGGCCTTGCTGCCAGATGTAGTTTATCATCATACCCAAGAATAGAAATGCACAGCAATTCTCTGAATTATTGATTGATTTGTTTATGTCTTATCAAATTTCATAAGGCTTATTTAATTCCAAAAAAATATTTTTAGATTATGAAATTTTTTAGAAATAATAAGTATTTACTGATACAAGAATTTGATGATATTACTATAAATATGTATTGTTGGTAATTTTTTTTGCAAAAAAATGTAATGTTGGTATTGTTACTAAAAAAATTTATTTTTACTAATACTTTCATAATGTTTTTTTTTGAATATTTGGAAAATGGGGTCCTGGTTTGCCCATAGTTGGGAGCCCTAATTTTATATGGATCAGAGACATGAAATATATTGAAAAAATAAAAAAATTTGGATCATATTGCTGGTTGAGGTTTTTTTTTGAAGGCCTTCTATGAGATCAGAGAAGATGAACATCAATGGTTTTTATTCCATACAACTTTTTTTTTTGTATCTGTTGATTGAACACAGAAGACCAAATT
Organism: Acanthosepion pharaonis; assembly: GCA_903632075.3. Lineage (NCBI taxonomy): Eukaryota > Metazoa > Mollusca > Cephalopoda > Sepiida > Sepiidae > Acanthosepion > Acanthosepion pharaonis. The sequence continues at coordinate 126,737 of CAHIKZ030002163.1, forward strand.
GACAGTTTTCTTGAAGGATCTCTTCCACCACTGGGAGGATTCAATTACCATTCAATTTTACATTCTTATTTCAATAAGAAAATTTATAAAAATGTTTGAAAATATTTAAAAAAAATTTTAGTTGGAAAATTTTTTCTGAAAATCGACTTTTCTGGGGTATGTACCATCTAGATTAAAAGAGACAATCAAGTCTGTCAACATGAAGAAGTTTCAGTGACATGCTGTCAGGAAATTTTTTGTCCATCTGACTCACTGGATACACTTCTGAAAAAAATTTCTTTTTTTTTTGGCAAAAATTTCAAGTGATGTGGTTTTATTATTTGGTATGGTTCTCAATGATTAGATAATTCATTTTGAACTGTTTGAAAAGGATGGTCTTTATATTGGAAAATGTTTTTTCTACATTTTTTATTTCTTTTTAAATTAATAAGTACCTTCCTTTAGTAAATTTTTTAATATTTTGCTCAGTGAGCAGTCAGTAATTCAGATAACTGTTAAATTTAAACCTTTTACCAAAAATTGACCAAAAACAGATTTCTGCATTAAACCAAGTTTAACGTTTTATAAAAATTAAACCTATTTTTTTTTCTTTGACTCAGTAAAAAATAGTTTTCTCGAAAAAGAAATCAGTCCATAACAATAGTCAATTTGTCTAAGATCTAGTTGTTCTTCATTTTTTCAAACTTAAAACATGTGAAACCATTTTAACATGGACAGTCAATCATTTCAACACCAATGAAGACTTAAACTAATGGATTTTGTTTTAAATGGAGGTTTGAAATTAAAATGTATAAACTTAATTACCTGTTGTTTTTGCATAAAAATAATTCCCAGATTTAAAAAAAGTTTTTAAACAATTTGCTAGTAATTAAAACAAATTGTCTATTTCATTTGTCCATGAAAAAATTTTTTGACAGAACTTTCTAAATGAGAAAATTCTTTTTAAAAAATAAAAATGTGTTATCATGGAGCATCCGATATGAAGTCTGGAGATTATTAATTCCATCTTTCCTTGTTTTTAGTTTTGACAATCATTCTTCTATAGTAGGTTACCAATATAATTTGTTGTTTGGGCAGCTGGTCCATAATTTTGCCATTCTTCTTTGTTAAATGAATAGATGGTTGATATTGATGTAATTAAGAAATATTTAAATTGTTGGTAATTTTTTTAATAAAAATGTAAAAAAATTTTATTTTGTTTTTTTAAATGTATTTTTTAAATTTTAAAATTTTTTGTTTAAATTATTTCGCTATTTGCAAAATTGGGACCCTAATTAATATTTAAAAAAAAATAGGTTTTTGGACCTGGGAACAACTTTCAATTAAGAGATGATTCCATTTCTTTTTAAAACTTCATAAATCTTTCAATAAAAAAAAATTGCTTCTTGGATATAGTTTATCATCATACCCAGAACTATCATCAGACCGAGACTTTTATATAAATGTCACTAAGATGCAAGGGTGTTACAGAATACAAAAGAATATGAAAAACAGAAAAACATTATAAAGGAGAGAGGATAATAAAAGATAAGCAATTAAGATAACAGAATATAATGATTGATATTGCATTTAAATTTTTGAAGATCAAAGTTGACTGGAAAGCAAGAAGCAAGAAGAGAGTTCCACAAGTGAGATGTGTGAGAGAAGAAACTGTTAGCATAGAACTTACATTTACATCTATCAATTCCATCTGTAAAATGATGAGATATGATAATATAATAATATAACTTAAAGAACCACATTTTAAATTTTTCCTTTTTATTTTTTTACCAAAGATTTGATCAGAACAATTTTACCAAAAAAATATAGAATATTTAAAGGAAAATTTACATTATAATGCTAAGAAAATGGATAAAATTGAGATCATAAAGGAAAATAACTTTGCAGTTTCTTTGGTTTTTTTCCAAGAACCTGGAAAATGTTTAGATGCACCAGACCAGATATGACAGCAATATTCAACGCATGAAAAAATGCATGTAGAATTATAAATGTGTAAGAGAGATTCTAGTAAGAAAATAGGCTAGCACAATACAGTGAACCAACTTTTCTAGCAACAGACCTAACAATTGATTCAATATAATCTTTCCACTTCATATCAGCAGAAATTGTTAGAGATAGCACTTGAGTCACTCTCCGGGAGGTTACCATCAGTCAGTAGTTTCTCTAAGACAACTAAAAGATAACAAAAAATTAAAAAAAAAAAAAAAATTTAGAGAATTTCTTTTTTTATATAAACTACAACTGAATTATCAACACAAAAAAAACACAAATTTTGATCAAAAAATTCATTTATCTTTTCCCTTTAAAAATTGGATAATTTTTTTTCAAGACCTCAGTTTTAGGCTTTACCGCTGGTCATAAAATACCAGACATTTAAGATGATAAAAAAATTTAAAAACAAAAATTTCATGGATATTCTAAAAAAATGGCCAAATTCCAAAAAGATCTTCTAATAAAACAATTTAAAAATAATTTCATCACAGATGAAGAGACAAAAAAAAGTAAAATACCAAGTTTTAAATGATTTGATGGTTTTAAGTGCAAGAAGATAGAATTTTTGGTTAAACATTTCTTTTTGTTGTATGTAACTTTATTTCTGAAATGAATATTGTAATTATTTACATTGTTCGGACTGTTGTCCTCATCTTTATTGTCATGTTCAAAACATTTTGTCCAAAAAAAATATAGCCTTCTTCTGGTGATTGAAATTAAAAACTGATTTTTTTATTTCATCCATTAGGTAGATTGTTCTAGTTCCATCCATTAAATTCCATGCCTCTTCCGGATGTCTAAGTTATCTCTCTTCCTTTCAACTTTCCAAGTTTTTTGTTCACTATATATTTTTTTAACAATTTTAACAACTCTTTGGGTCAAGTCACTGGATCCAACCAATGCTTTTATCTACTGGAATTGTTGTAAACATAACAATAAAGACGTGGACAACAGTTCAAATAATGCAAATAAGGCCTTTTTGTGTTAAGAATGTCAGAAATTTGTACTTGGATGGTAAAAATAGAAAAACAAATTATCATTGAAATATCACAAATAAGAAAGCTACATAGATTTGCTTTTTAGAATTTAAACAGTTCAATAAAGTTAAATGTAGTGTTAATATTCATTTGGGAAGAAAATTTTTGTAATGTCTCTTAATTTATATAAAAAACTATATATCAATTTAATCTGTTGATTCCATTCAAAACCAAATGAACCTTCACCTTGACTTCAAGTTTTGGAATTTAATAAAAAAAGGTTAAATGTCATCACTTTACTGATTGCATTTTCAAAATTTATAGAGAATATAAAAACAGCATTATGGTAATGAAATATTGTTTACTACAATTACCATGGACAGGACATGTGAACAATGAGGAAGGCTTAAGAAAAAGATGAAAAACAAGGAAACATACAGAACATATTTACAATCAGAAAGAGACAGCTGAAATTTTTGGGACATATAATGAGGAAATTTTTCTCTTATTTTCATCATACAAATATATATGCGATAGGATATATAATTTGGATTCTCAAAATGAAAATTTATAAAATATATATATCATTGAAATAGATAAATATACAGGGTGCGATGGATAAATTGTCGTCTAAATTATCCAAAAATGAAAATAACACTGACATCTCATTTTAACAGATATATTTACCAAAATTACACAAAAAATATCTTGAAATACTAAAGAGTAAATTTATTCAATAAAATTGCCATTGGCTTCAACCACAGCCTCCAGACAATTTGGAAATCTCCTGCAACTCTTCTGGATGGTCTCCTTGTTTAAGTTGGTGAATGCTGCCATAATGTTTGCCTTCAGTTCATCTTTGGTGTTACAAGGAGTTTTGTTGGTCTCTTGCTCAACTGCACCCCATACATAATAATCAAGGGAGTTTCAGTCTGGGGTGTTAGGTGGCCAGATGTAAGGGATGATGTGGTCGCAAAAATTGTCTGATAGCCATCACTGGGTTCTCTTGCTTGTGCAGCATGCTGCACAGTCCTGTTGCCAGACATACAGTCTTCCAGTAGTCACCCTCTTGACCCAGTGAAGGACTGCCTCCTCAAGGCACTTGATGTAGGCATTTGTGTTGTCTGAGGCCCTTACCAACAAATTTGGGAGTTCTTTTCTTATCAGAATGATCATAGTGAGTTTTCAGAGCTGCCATACTTTCGCAGTCACAATTAGATTCATCCAAATCTTTCTGAATCCTCTGCACTGTTCTCAGATTGACACCCAAACACTCTGAAATGTTCACATTGGAATTTCTGGCATGAATGCCAAACAGTACAGCATGCTATTTCCAAATTTTTGGCAGAGTGAATTGAGTCATTGTGCTCTTTTGCTCACAGATGGTGCCCAACTGGGACTACTATATTGTGCAGTCAACAAAATAAAAAACAAACAACACATATGTATGAAATTAAAAATATAAGATATAAAATGGTAATAATTTACCTATTGCACTCTGTATTGAAGGCAAAAAGTTTTTATAAAAGAAATATTAAATAACAATCATTTAAAGAGTTAGCTAGTAGATTGGGACTTAGATAAATTTTTTTGATAACAACAACAACAAAGAGGAGAACAATAGTACAAATATAAATAGTGGAGTATGAATATGGTTAAAATCACAACTTAATCTTAATTTTTTATACAATACTCCCACCAAATAAATATATATATATATATATATATATATATATATGTATAAACAAACACAGCCTGAAAGAGAAGAAGATATTCAAATAATTATTTTGGCAGTTTTATTACCAGCTGCTAGGAAGTCAATTTTGTTTTGTAATTTTTTAGTAATCTTAGGACAAGGCCGACACCTCCATCCCACAAATATGGACCACCTAGTTAAAATCAAATTTCCTCTTCCCAGTAACTAATTGGTGGTTATTTGTCTGAATTTAAAATTCAAAAGATATTGGTTTCATTTTGTTTTAAAAAGTTTTTGAGCCATTTTATGAGTTCAGATAAAAAGCCAAAATTTCAAAAACATGCACATAATACTTTTAAGTTTTAGAGAGAGCGAGAGAGAGATATTGAATAAAATAGAAGGGGCTAAATCAAGAATTAATTTTTTTTTGTTAAATAAGACATTAAGTTAAAAAAAGATTCTTAATTTTTTAATCATTTTACCCAACCAAGCAAGGCAACAAAATTCCTAAGACAAAAATTTTTACTGAATGTGAAATTTGTTGTATCCTGTTTTACTATTCATTTTTTAAAAAACAAAAAAAATTTAAATTTGTTTTTGTTGTTTAAGATTAAATACAGGATATAAAGAGGTCTGAAAAAGCAATCCAAAACAGGTATTTTCATTTTGTATCTGTTCCATAGCAGCCAAGCTCCTCAAAAAAGCAATTTCCAATTTTACCATCGACAATCGCTTCCCCATCTCCAGCTATCAGATTCAACAACAATATGAATGGTTTTAAAATTTTAAGATTTAGAAAATTAAGCAACCATCAAAACTGTCTATCTTTCTCAGAACGTCCACTCTCTAGTGACCACAAAACCGTCCTTCTCAGAACGTCCACTCTCTAGTGACCACAAAATGTCCTATTCAATTTCAGAACAAATTGATTTCAGAGAAAAAATCAAAAATAAAACCGTTCTTAACAAAGAAGAACATATGGTTCATCTTTTGATCAATTCATGTCATTTCTATCAGGACATCCACAATGTAATAAAACCACAAAAAATTCCTTTTCTCAGAAGAACATCCACTTTTTAGTGACCTACAAAATAAATGTGACAAACAGGACAAAAAAATGTTAAAATTTAAAAATTTGTTTTTTTAAATATAAAAAAATCCATTTTCTTTATTTAAAAACATTTAACACTAGTTTAAAATTGGTTTTCCAAAAAACTGTTCTTCTCAGAACATTCCAAAATTTATCAAACCACAAAACTGTGGTTTTTCTCAGAACGTCCCAATATCTAATCATTTATATTTTTTAAATTGGAAAATCAAAAAAAAAAAAAGGGCAGGTTAAACAAAAGGGTATCAACATATGCTAAAGATGGAATATTTTCAAAAAACCAAGTCCAATGACTAGGAATTTTATAAAATAAAAGTATTTTGATAAAAAAAATACTGAACATTCTATCCCAATTTAATGAATAAAAAATGCTCAGCCAATAAAAGCAGTTGGTGTTTTTGAATCTAAAAGAAGAAATTCAGGTATTTTTATCTACTGGTTTGTTGGCGAATGAGTTAAAACTTCTGACTGGTTGCATGCATTTTGATTTGTGAGATAGTACCTGGAATCGAAAAAATAAACATTCATTTCTTTCTGCCCCTGATGTTTCATAAAGTCTGAACTTAGTGATTTAAAAATTTTTTAATTATAAAAAAATTTGGAAATAAAAACCAATATTTTTTGCAATGTTATCTTAAATTATCAGTTGCTATCCACTGAAAATGAATTGTTAGATGAATTGATTCAGAATAAATTATTGGCAGATTCAAACAATCATCAAATGATAACAAATGATTGTTAATAATATAGTGAACTGCATCTGTTGTTTAATTGAAAATTATGTCATTATGAAACTTACATTGCCTGATTTTTCAACATATTTTTTTCCAAACATTTTAAAATATTATAAATCTAGTGCTATTTCAAATCCAGCATAGAGATTAAGCAGATTACATTTATAATTCATTTATTACCCAATTTAATATAAATTTTTATCCCCAATTCAAATAAAAAATGCAAAAGTATAAAGTCATCTGCATTTACATTTGGTATCAAATTTAAATATGTTTATAGTACATTGTAATTTATCAAAATAAATATTTTTTTTTTTTTAAAAAATTTTAATTGTATCCTTTTTTTCTCAATATATTTTTAAAAAATTTTATTTATTCATATATGAAAATTAAATAATAGTATTGTATGTCCTTTAAGAATAAACTTTACCCGATGACAAGCCCCAACCCCCAGTTCAAATAAAAATGTGATAAGAACTTTATAAAGTCATATGCATACTATCAAATTTGAAAGCCCAATGTGAGAGAACATTTTCAAATCTAAAGATCATAGAGACAAAGTTAAGAAATTATCTGAAGAGAATTTGGAATCATGCATGTTGCTATCCTCTGAAAATGAATTGTTAAATGAATTGGATGCAGAAACAATTATTGGCAGATTGAAACAATCATCTAGTGAACACAAACAATTGTTCTTAATATAGCAGATTGCATGCAATGCTCTATCCTGTTTTTGAACTATCTGTTAACATGTATATTATACAGTAAACTATTTCAAAATATCAACCAGTTGCTAAAAATAAAAAGTAAATAAAAATTAAATTACTAAGTAATATATTAGTATTTACATTTGGTATCTCCAGCCAATAATATGTACTGTATATGTACACTGTAATTACTAAGAAATACACATTTTTTCCACAAAATATTTAATTGTACCCTTTTTGCTATATGTATTTTTTAAAAGTTTATTTATTCATTATGATAATTAAACTATAGTATTGTAATTGTGTCTCCTGACAACTAATATTTTTAGACTAAGTCTGCCATTAATCACAACTATGTTTTTGGTTACTTTAAAAAGAATTTTTCTGATGTTGCCATTTTTCCAAAGACAAAAATAAACATCAAATTGTATGATTCCAAATGACAAAAAATGTTTACTGAAAATGAAGGATTTACATTTTTCTGGTTAATAAATTAATTTTTGAAAATAAATATTTAACATTTTTTCAACCAACAGGTCATGTTCCAGTTAACGATAAAAGCATGATTCATGATTTTTTTGTCTTCATTTAAGCAAAAGTTTCTTCATGGACAATTATTTTTTAACAAGATACATACAGCAACAGTTCACAATGGATTGATCTTTTTTAAAAAGAAATTTTACTCATTCATTATTCTTTTGAATACCATTTTTTAGTAATTTTTTAAATATTTTATTTCCTCACTTTCTACCTGAACTTCTTTTTCATTTATACAAAAAAGAATGAATTTCTATTCATTTTAACAAACAAGGACTGTAAGAATTTTAACACTCATACACGGTGAGAAAAATTTAGTTGTAAAAAAAACGAAAATAAAAATATGTTATATATATATATATCTTTTTCACCTTTTTCTTTGTTGTGGGTTGATTCAAATCTGCAACAGTTTCTCTGATGTTTATTTTATTGATATCACACATCTGCTTAAAGCATTTATTACAATAATTTCAAATATTTTCTTTATAGTAGTCTATTTTTCAAGTGATGCATATCAGCTTAAATGAAATTTTAAATCTTGTTACAGATATCTTGCATTATTTACTTTATTTGGACAGTTATTTTCCTCTTCATTGTACCCTTCACAATATTTTGGCAGTTTCTTTCAAAATGAACCCTTCATTTCATCCACCAGGGTAGATTTTTCTAGTTCCATGCCATGGATTATTTCCCTTTAACTCAACTCTCCAAGTTTTGGTACACCACTGCTGTTGCCTGGTATTGAACTCACAATTCACTGGATCTAACCAATGTCTTTATCCACTGGGCCATGTATCCTTGAGGACATCTGCATATGGATTTTTGGGACTTATAAACCTAATGCCTCAGCAACCATTTTTACCAGTGCTCATATCACAATCTTTTCTGTTATTATTAATGCATTTTTTACCAGAGCTTATATTGCAATTTTTGTTGTTACTCTTTGCTTTTTCTATAGTACTCCTTATTACTGGTTCCCATATTGTATTCATTTCTCGTTAGAGATTTTCTTGAAATTGTTCTGATGCATAAAAAATTTATATATAGTTTTTCCTATTGCAGTCATCTGAATAACAGCAAGATAGACAGATACATCCATACCCTGGAACTGTTAGCTAAATTTTTATTTGAGCTGTGATTAATGGATGAGCTTTGGATTAGTGCATTGAAAAGGAAAGAGATTATATTGACACAAATATTTTTTATCAATAGGCTAAAGACTTATTGATTTACATAAATAACTAGAATATTAATGTTTATTTCTAAGCCATGATTCTTGTTTAATAGATATAGAGTAATAAGAAGCAGCAACATGAAAGATGTCATAAAAAAGCAACAAAAATAAGATGAAAGAACAACTAGTCAAAAATTAATAATGAGAATAAATCAACTAAAAAATACTAACCAAATAACACTATTTTTATAATACAAAAAGAATAATACTTGTGTATGAATTCTTTTACAAAATTTAACTTATTGTTATTAATTTTCAATTATTTGGGTTAATCATTATGAAAACCCCTCCACCCAGTCGTTAACAAGGCTCGGTATTAAGGATGTAACATCAGTGCTGTGCACCTGTTAACTTAGATGATTTGGTCACATCCACTGAGCTTCGTCTTGCATCAAAACTCCCTCAGAGTTCATGGTTCCTGGTCACAGAGGTTGAGGTAGACCTAGGAAGATATGGAAGGACTGCATTAGGAGGGATGTGCAGCCTTGCCCACATTAGCCCGCTTGACAGGGATGCTTGGAAAGAAGATGTGAGAGCTAGCCGACTGCTGCCTACCCCAATCACTGGGAAACCTGCAGCAATATAATCAAAACAGACTGATTACATGATAACATTGATAATACAAGATAAACTTAGGGTGTCTTCAGTGTCTTGCAAAGAGAATCACTAGCTAGGCAATTATTAATAAGCAGAATATTTACATAGAATCATGGATTTTACAATAATAAATTAAGATATGTATTCAGTGTCAAGTAAAGAGAATCACTAGCTAGGCAATTATTAATAAGCAGAATATTTACATAGAATCATGGATTTTATAAAAATAAATAAAGATATGTATTCAGTGTCAAGTAAAGAGAATCACTAACTAGGCAATTATTGATAAGCAGCATATTTACATAGAATTGTGGATTTTACAAAAATAAATTAAGATATGTATTCAGTTTCCTGTAAAGAGAACCACCACCAGAAAGAAAAATGGGATGAACACAAATAATGAGATTAGCTGTTTCCATATAAGAAAACATTTGGCATTCATTGAACAAACATTTAGCATTACTGTTAGTTGAAATTTATAAATGTTTCTCTTAACCCTTTCCTTGCCAATTATCTTGGGAAAAAAGTTTCAATTTCAGACAATATTTTTAGCGGTTTTTAATATGGTAATTAAGAAACTGAGGCACCTTGAAGTACCTGAACAGTAGCTATTACCTCTACCTGATGCATGACTTGACCATTGAACTCATGTCAAGCTCAGATGAACATAAAAAAGAATCAAGATTGATGTGTAAACACGTCTTTAGATGATTTTTGAATGTTATGTTTTGGACGTGTTTATTCGTCAGTGTCTGAAAAAGACACTTTTGGCAAAAATGTATATACATGTCTATGCTAGGGAAGAGTTTTAAATAATTTTTCTGGAAAATGTGTCAAGTTCACTGTTAGGGTGTTTTCAGTGTCTTGCAATACAAAGTTATTTCTGGAATCATTAGTAGTTTCCTTTCTAACTTTTGGTTTCAGGTTGTGTGGTATTGTAGAAAAATCAACATCTTCATTATTTTTTTTCTTGGTTGGAAAATGGTTGTATATAGCTGATAGTTTTAACATTTCTGAATAAAGATGCCACAACATTCACATGAGAGTTGTGTGTGTGTATGTGTATAGTTAAGTTCACCTCATTACTTATAGAACATTGGGTTTCTTTTGATGCCAAATCTGAATGAAAGCTGACCAAGTGTAGAAAAGGTTGTATCCATTTGGATGTGTAAATCATAGGAGTTTTAGTGGGAATTTTGATTCACAAGCGATCCCTTCGCTGCATGAAATACAGGCTTTTAGGATACTGCAATCTGGTTTGAATTCAAACTTTCTTTCTCCTAGACTGGTTGTCACTCAAGCCTATATAAACCCAATCTGTTCTACTATTTACCCATAGCTGGGGGGAGAAGAGATGGCATTATAACTTTTCCAAGAGTATTAGCATGTAAGTAAATTTAATGAATTTGACTGGAATTCAAACTCGGCTTTTTGATTCCTCAACCCAGGCTGCTTACCATTACTTCACTATGCCTCCATTGTGTGTATGTATGTGTGTATACACAGCACAGACACACACAAATAGTAAAATATAAAACAACTAAAATAACCTGAAGGATGATGACTGTGTTACTGCATGAAACTCTGAGGAGCATATTATATATATATATATATTATTCATTTTAGGATGTTACATTGAAAAACATGTCAAAATTGCTACACAACTGCAGTCATGTTTTGATGTATATCAACGCATCTCATCTGGTGATTGTAAATTACTGGCGAGTGAATGATTTATTCAGATTTAAAAGCAAAATACAGCATCTTTTTATGAAAAAAGAAAAAAAGTGGGGTTATGACCTACTTTAAATTTAAACTAAAGAATTAAGACTAAACCAAAAATAGTTTGCAGATGTTGAAGTCTTTTTGGGAATCTATTATGCGAGATCTAAGATATTTGAAGTTCTCAACTCTTTTCTTGGATCATGGTAGTTCTTTTAGTAGCTGATATAAAATGTGGGATGCTAACCAGACATCTGGGTGTTTTTGTCAAGATACCATCTCTAGAAAGACTGCCACTCAAGGCTAAAGACTTCTTTCAAGCCATGAAGTGAATTATCCCATGCCACATATCAACTTTGAATTTGAATTTCTGAGCACTGTCTTAGAGACTTCAGCTCTGGATTTTTTCTCAGGGTTTACTCCCAAAGCCTTTTCTATGATTGGATATGGCTGCAAGGCAGCAGAGGTTTAAAATTAGTTTTCTGCTTTTAGATGAACTACCTTTCCGGGCTGAAAGTGTTTTAACAGAGGATAGAAAGTGTCACAATAAAATCTGAAGGTACATTGGGACAGGCAAAAATGCTTTCAAAAAACTTAGCAGAGTATTAAGAAACAGGAGATTTTTTTTTTAGAAACAAAGAGTACTGAACGTAAAAGTAGTAGTATTTGAAAGAAGAGGTTCAATTGTCTGAATAATACTATGTTAAGAAAGTGCTAATCTTGAGTTACAAGCTCCCATATTATGGGATGCTATAAAAATTTATACAATAAAAAAGAAATGTAAAATTATATAAAAATAATTAAAGAGTAAATAAAAAATAATACACTAGACTAGCTTTGTTTATTATACTTACTTTTGAGGGGAATGTTTAAAAACATTTATTAAAAAAATAATATAACATGTATTCTTCAAATAAAACCGCTATAACAAAGCCAGATGGTTAGTAAAAGTAAAAAAATTAATTGAATAAAATTTGATGTGTTATGTGAGGCAGTAAGTGATGTAAAAATTCCAGCAAAATGAAGCTTGATGGTTTATAAAAAAGGTTCATCTATAAAATTTGTTTTTCAAAAAATGTAGCTCAAGTATTATGGTCTGAAAAACCACCAAAATAAAGTTTGCAAACATGTATGGTTTAATGAGATATATTTTGTGACTTTTTATCCTGTGGAGCAAGTGAGTGACAAATTCACAGAATTAAATTACTAGTATAATTCAGAGTCAGTTTGTGGCTATTTAAGAAGTTTGGTCTTGCTATTCACAAAATGTGTGAAGGTTTAATATTGCCAAACTTTCTTTGATATAAAATAATTTGGATTTTCTATTTCTTTTCATTTAGATAGGGGCTTTATTTAAGATTAAGATTTATACTAAATTAAAAATTTATACAGTTAATTATAAGAGTACTTATGTTAACCTAGTTTGTTGTTTAGCTGCATGTAGTCATATATCACATTCAAGGTGAATATTGGTCACTTATATTTGAGTCTGTAAGCATTTACTTCATAGGTAGCCCTTATTTGGTGGGGTCATACTCCTTTGCAGGGGAAGCAGTCAGTATATTCTGATAGGATGGTTAGTTCAGGGATATATTTATATGTTTATATTCAAGTTTATGATCTTTTACTTGGTTAGGGATAGTTTGGGATGTCTACATTCTTCATTTCACATTTCCAAAACAAAGTCTTTAATTTTAATTGATGGCTTGGTTTCTAAGCACTGACAATACATTTTGGACTGCACCTCACTCTTGCCCAAAATGAAGAATCAATACCATCCCTAATGGTGTGATTATTCATGAATTAAATTAAGTTTAGTAATTTTGTTAATTTCTTTTTATGCTGTGGTTGGCCTAATACAAGAACCAAAACCACTGAAGTTCAAAGGTTAATTATGGATATAAGAATTGTAGATTATGTTTGGTTGATCTTGTTTAGTAGCATAACAACCTCTGTTGGTTATTTAAGGCCAAAACCTAAATATTTTGAACACAGTTATATACCTTCAATTACAGATAAAATGTATTGTTTGTAATTGTACTATAAACAGATATTGTTTAAAACTTTACTATATAAAAATGTATAGCTGGTATTTTTATTATAAAAATGTATTTTATACTTTCATAGTATTTTGTTATGGGGTTCACTATTTTCCCATAGCTGGGGCCCAAACAGGTGCTACCACCCTGGGGAACAACAGCAATTAAGAGGTGATTCCACACTCCTCAAAACCTCCATGCTATTGTGATGACAATCTTTTCTTCTTTAAATTGAGATAGCTATATGTTTTGTTTATGACATTAGTCATGGCTGAGAAGGTGTATTAACATTTATCTTACTTAAAAAGTCTACTTAGGGGTTAACGGTGTAAAACAAAATATAATGTTTATCATGCAAAATATTCATAACTTAGCAAAATGTATTGTAGACAGACGAATTCAAATCTGAAATTTTCGGTAGTAAGAGGAGCCTGGAAAAAGACTGAAAAATAAAAACAAATACACTGTAGGTACTGAAAATTTGTATTTTATTTTAAAAAATACAAAAAATATCTCATTGTAAGGTGTTTTTTTAAAGAAATGCAGGGTTACCCCAAACTTTTTATCTGTATTGTGTGTATATATATATATATATATATATATTTATATATATATATCAATATATAAAATATGAATAAAATTGGGGGAAAATGCATGACAAAAATTATCCACTTTGTCATAGATTTTACCCCTATATGAGTGAGAGAGAGAGGTAGAAAGAAAGACAGTAAAATAAGTGAGAAAGAAGACAGAGTAAGCAAGAAGGGGAGACATAATATGTGAGACAAGAAGACATTGGCAGCATGCAAACAGGAACATGTAGACAACATAGAAGAATGTAAAACATAACATACAAAAAAGAGAGACATGGACAGCAACTGAGAAAAGAAGACACAGACGTGGGAGAAAGGGAAACGTGGGCGACGTGGGAGAAAGGGAAACGTGGGCGACGTGGGAGAAAGGGAAACGTGGGCGACGTGGGAGAAAGGGAAACGTGGGCGACGTGGGAGAAAGGGAAACGTGGGCGACGTGGGAGAAAGGGAAACGTTATTTACGTGGGAAATCGGGGAGAAAGGGAAACGTGGGCGACGTGGGAGAAAGGGAAACGTGGGCGACGTGGGAGAAAGGGAAACGTGGGCGACGTGGGAGAAAGGGGAAACGTATATAAATATAGAAAATTTATTTTATGGGAGAAAGAAACGGTTTTCAGATGGGAGAAAGGGAAACGGGCGACGTGGGAAAAGGGAAACAGTGGGTTTCCAGGAAATTGGGGAAAATAAACGGGACTATGGGGGAAACGTCTTGTAAACGTGAGCAACGTCTTTGAGAAATCTTTTAAACAGCAGGTAAGAAAGGGGGACACAGTATGTGAGAAAGAAGACATAGTGAGCAAGAAAAAATGGCAGACAGTGAGTGAGAAAGGGATATACAGACAGTAAAAGAGAAAATTGATTTTAATAAAATTGATACTGGGAAAATTTTCAAGACATATTCATTAGAGCAATATATCATGTGAGTTTCAGTTTATCATATCTGTGCATATTAAAAATACTGATAGCTTCTTTTGACATATCCCACTTATTATACAAAGAAACTGCAAATTTATTAATATTTATGAATAAATGCAAACAATATATATATATATATATATATATATATATATATATATATTTACAATAAGGTTCACCCTTTGCAAGGCCCTGTGGCCACTCAAGATAGAGGTTTACATTAGGAGGTAGTTTGTATGGATAGGAGGGGAACATAATAGTTAACACTAGACTTGAACAGGTTAAGATTGTAGTGATTGGGGAAACATCCTCTTGGGAATCGCTTCTACAGAGCAGTGGTTTATGGGAAGAAGCTGTTCGAGTGGAACTTACTTCTCACCAATGGAATATGGAGGGAATGTGGGTGGTTTGCTACAATGTAAGTGGCATGATGGGCCCTTCATGTCAAGGCTAGGCCTGGTGGAACAAAAGAATGAAGTTCATCCGAGCACTTTCCATGAAAGTAGCGATAGAGCAGTGAGAGGCTTCTCATATCCCGCCTGTGAGAGAGATGTTGGAGGTAGAAAATAATTTGTCACCCACAAGGATGTGGAGACGCTTTTGAACTCACACCCAAATATGATAACAGTACTACATTCTTGGTCTGATCTGGTAAGGGTAGAGGATATTACATAAAGTCAGTTACAGGGAGCCAACCATTTTACCTGCATCTTTAGTGATTACTTGTATATACAAGTTCCACGAGGTTGGGGTGAGTTTAAGGCCCAATAGTCTCTCAAAGTACGGTGCCTCTCTGAGGGGACATACATTCATTGTGACTGGTGGTAGTTCAAAGTCTGATCAATGATGGTAGAATGTAACTAGTTTGGTTTGCAAGGCAATGAATGTAACCAACCACTAGGTAGTTCGTGCTTGATCAGAAAAGAAATAGGCTACACTAGCTCATATACCTGAATAAACTATCATCTCATTATTTTATATCTTAATATGAGATCTTTGACCTTTTATAACTTTTATTAGGTTTTCATCCTTTCATATTGATAATTTTTCTACTCTTTTGAATTTAACAGCAGTTTTTATTGTATCTCATATATCTTTACTTCAATATCATTTTCTATTCGCATATTAATCTCTTTTAATGACTAACCACATGTTAGAGAGGCTGGGAGCTATTTCATTAATTTGAGTTTTTTTTTTAAACCATTCATTGGCAAGGTGGCCAATAATCAGGCTTACAGATTGCGAAGATGCATTATCTTGCATGAATAAACACTTTTGCTCAAAGTTTATTGGCAATGCTATTTACCCTCCCTAAATTATCTTGTTCAAGAACTTGCAAGATCTCTCTGCATTTATCTTCATATTAACATCAATTTTGAAGGGAGTTACAATTTTAATGTTCATAGTACTAACCCAAAAGTATTATTCTGCCTTGACAAAGTTTGGCTTTTAAAGTCATATTGGCTAACTTCCGACAAAGGACTTGACTTCTTGCCCCGCCAATATAGCTCTACATTCATCACTAAAAATTACTTGCACTTAACTTTGTGATCTTTACTTAAAGACATTAGTATTTTCCTGTCATCAGTCTTTTATTCTTTCATAATGGTTATTTTTTCTACTCTTTTGACTTTAACAGCAGCTTTTATTGCATCTCAGGGATTTTTACTTAAATACCATTTTCTATTCATATCTCTTTTAACATGGACAACAAGTTTTCTACTTGATTAATATCTGAAGAGCCTTAGATATTAATTTCTGTCTATATTTTTGAGATGAGGTATTGTAATTATTTACACTATTTACATTGTTTGGACTGTCATCTTCATTTTTGTTGCCATATTCATGACATTTCAGCTGTTGCATGATCTGGCCTTTGTCAGGTGATTCAGGGGCACATAGATAAAAGTGTTGGTTGAATCCAGTAACTTGACCCAAAGAGTTGTGAGTTCAATACCTGGAGGTGAACAAAATCTTGGAGAGTTGAGTTAAAAGGGAGATAACTGATACTGAGATATCTGGAAGAAGCATGGCATGTGGAACTAGAACAATCTACCCTGGTGGATGAAATAAAGGGTTCAGTTTGAAATTCCAATCACCTGTAGGTCAGAGTATGCAACAGCTGAAACATTGTGAATATGGCAACAAAGATGAGGACAACAGTCTGAACAATCTAAATAGTGTAAATATATTATTAACTCAATAAGTCATGTAGCTTAATAATATTTTATATATTATTCTTAATATCAGTATGAGCTCCTTGACATTCTGTAAATTTCTTACTCTTTCAACTTTTATCTAACATGCATATACTTATAATATTGCTTCCAAAAAAATCTCTGCTTGAATATTTTTTCCATTTGCATATACACCTCATTTAATGATGGGTCAGAAGTTTTCTATTAGATTAATATTTGAAGAGGCTGGGAGCTATTCTGTGAATTTTGATTTTTGAAACAATTTTTTGGCAAGGTGGCAAATAACACTGGTCTACAATTTTTCACAACACTATTTACATTATTTGGACTGTTGTCCTCATCTTTGTCACCATATTTATTACAACGTTTCAGCTGCTGTATGCTCCGGACTTCTTCAGGTGGTTGGAATGTCAAACTGAACCCTGTATTTCGCTCACTGGGGTAGACTGTTCTAGTTCCATGTGCCATGGCACAGTGGATAAAGGCGTTAGTTAGATCCAATACAGGACCCAAAGAGTGTGAGTTCAATACCCGGTTAAGGCGGTGGAGAACTTGGAGAGGGGAATTAACAGGAAATAACTGACAACTGACATCCATTAAACATGGCATGTAGAACTAGAACAGTGAGTGAAATAAAGGGTTCAGTTTGACATTCCAACCACCTGAAGAAGGACGGAGTGTATAACGGATGAAACATTGTAATAAATATGGCGACAAAGATAAGGACGATAGTCTGAATAATGTAAATAGTGTACATAATACCTCATCTCAGAAATATAGATAGAATTTTTCACAAGTTGACTACTTCAGATATGAAATGTGTCAATTCTATTGTATTTTGGCAGCAAAAGGATGAGTCCAAAAGGTAAATTACAAATCCAGGATACTAAAATCAGACAAGTACAAAAATGTAAATATCTGGGGAGTATTCTAGCAAAGGACAGGAAGTGTGACACTGAGATCCAAATGGCCAAAGATGCACTCCAAAAGCCAAGTAGAGATAGAAATCTTTGTTAAAAATATGGCAGTGAATGCTGGACAATCTCTTCAAAGATGAAGAGACTTGAAGCAATAAAAATATGATTATACAGAAAGATGCTGAGGATAACTTGGCTCAAACATGAAACGGATACTTATACTTAAGATCAGGAAGAGGCAGTTGAAATTTTTGGAGCATCTAACAAGGATGGAGGGCTTGGAAAGAATGATACTCACAGGACAGACTGAGGGCAAGAGGGACAGAGGAAACCAGTACATAGCATCCTTTATCATATCCCATAACCAGAAGTCACAAGGTGTAATTGACCGATATTTCTTTACAACTCCAATGATGACTGCAAATACTTACTTAAAAATGCTGCAAGAATTTGCCATTGCCCTACAAATCAGACAAGCAGGGTATTTTCAAAAGGATGGTACACTGCCTCATTTTACCTGTACCGCTTGTCTCAATCAAAGTCTCCCAAATTGTTGGATAGGTCACGGCAGACTACTGGCATGGCCACCACATTCCCCTGATCTGATACCCTGTGACCTGGTTATGGGGCAAGATAAAGGGTTGGGTGTATAACAAAAATGTTAGAGACATTGAAGAACTTAAGAACAGAATAAAAGGTGTAATATCAAACATTCCCCGTGAAATGTGTGTCAAGGCACTTAATTGTACTGTTGATCACTGGTTTTTGTGCATCAATTGTGGTGGTGGACAGGCGGGGACTTTTCAGTAAACTCCGAATAAATGATTCCTCTCTTATTAGTGTTAACATAATTTTGACTCACCCTGTAAATGTAATTTTACTGCTTATGATACGAGCCCAAAATATCTGTGATCTTCTAAGTTATATTGGTTGATTGTTTCCATGAAGGACGCAACCTTTAGTCCAGACATGAATTCTACATTTATCGCTGGAAATTACTTTTGAGAAATCAATTTTTGTGTATTTCTTCATCTAATTTGCACATTTCTTTTTGTGACGTTTACTTAAAGATGCTAATTTGGTTGCTTTCACGTCTTTAGTTGATTTTTTTTTTATATTCTGTTTCTTTTTTTCTGCTTATATTAGCAACATCAGTTTCTTCCAATATTTTCTTGTTGGGCAATCCATTTTTCCTAGTTGTTACTTTTATTTTTTCTTACACTTCTTTTTGTGATATTCTATTCTTAAATATCATGTTTTTAATGTTTTTATCTTGTCAATATTTGCAATTTCTCTCAATTTTCTATGTCATGTTCCTATAACTTGATAACTTTACAATATCTTGTTTCTTTTTGGAAGCAATCTTTCTAATGACCCATGACAATGTCTGAAATTAATAAATATATGTCAAGAATTATATTGCTATTCATATTATATTATACTACCATTCATATTATACAGTGTTGTTTGATAAAAGTGACTCACCTGATTTTTTTTTACTTAAAAATGTTTTCGCCTATCATTTTTGGGGTCAAACTAATTTTTAATCTTACTTATATAAAGACCCCTTCCTGACCACCTAGTAAAAAAGTTTACTCACCCTATGGTATTTTATTGATAATTATAATTTTGGATATAAATGAGATTTAGGGAAAAACTCTGTGCAAAAAAAAGTGATTCACTTATTTCTTGCAACTAGTAATCAATAGAAACATAACTGAACAGCTTTAAATAAAGAATAATAGAGGTATGATTTATTTATAATAGGTAATATAGTTTGAAATATTTAATAATCTATGGGTCCTCCTTTATTTTGGATAACCTTTTCAACCCTTTTTGGCATTGATTTGATTAGGTTCTGGCAAATCTCATGTCCAAGCATTGAATTCCATTCAGATATGAAATTCACAATCAAATCTTCTTTGTTGCTCAACTGCTTTCTTGAGAGCCTGTACTTTATAATGTTCTATAAGTTTTCTATGGGGTTGAGGTCAGGAGATTGGGGTGGCCATGTCATAACACTCACCTGCTTCTCATCAAAGTATTACTTCATCAATTTGTGACAGGGAACATTATCCTGCATAAAAATGAGCTTGGTGGGGTCGATTTGCACCCTTTCAGCAGAAGGGAGCAGACAAGACTCTAAAATTCTCTTGTACTGCTCACTCCTGAAGGTCTTTTCAGTAGGTTTTAAGAAACCAATTCCATGAAAAGAAAAGCATCACCAGAACATTATTCTGAATGGTTGCTTGACAGTACTTACTGCTAAATTCAAAGAGCTTTCAATGCTTCTTCTTCGGATTTTAGATCGCTTATCCTTTGAATTTAGCTCAACTTTCATTTCATCGGAGAAGAGAACATTTAGTAAAAAAAATCAGGTGAGTCACTTTTATTGAGCAGCACTGTATTACCATTCATATTATATTACATTACATTATACCATTCATATTATATTACCATTCATATTACATTACATTATACCATTCATATTATATTACACTTCATATTACATTACACCATTCATATTATATTATACTACCATTCATATTATATCACATTATACTACCATTCATATTATATTTTCATATTATATTACATTATGCTACCATTCATATTACATTATACTACCATTCATATTACATTATGCTACCATTCATATTATATTACCATTCATATGATATTATATTATACTACCATTCATATTATATTTCCATTCATATTATATTACATTACCATTCATATTACATTATGCTACCATTCATATTATATTACATTATATTTCCATTCATATTTACAAATTGAGGAAAAACCTTCAGATTGTATAATAAAATCTCACAAAACCAAATAAATTATTGCAAATGTTTATATAATAGAAATATTGAATTTATATATATCTTTTTTTAAAAAAAATCATTTCACCCCAAGCAATAAGGCCAATAAGACATAGGGGGCTACTGGGGGCAAAAGAGTATAAGAAGAATTTAGGAGAAGGAACCAGGAACCCAATGAATCCTAAACAGGAAACAAGGGATAAACCATTACTGTTCAAAGGAAATCTTTGAACTGGTTTCTTATCAATGAATTTCATACAATCCATCAATGTCTTTTTTATACAAAGTAGAGGTTTATCTCTTAAAATTGGATTTCTTAAAAGTTCTTGTTTTTTTTCACCCCAGTGTTTTTTATATATCTTAGTGGTGTTATCACTGTGCTTTGTGAAATGAAATTAAAAAAAAAAAAAAAAGAAATGTATAAATTGCAAATTTTACCAACATCAGTTGGTTAATACTAATTTTACTGTGACTTGCAAAATAAAATCTGAAATAATGTAGAGAGAAAGAGGAAATAAAACATGGAGTGAAAGAGAAAAGGAAATATATGGAGTGAGAGAGGGAAATGCAGATAAGTGAGAGAAGGGAACATAAAGAGTGAGAAAGAAAGGGAGATACAGAGAGCGAGAGGGAAATTCACTAAAGAGAGCAAGTGAGGGTATATCAAAAAGAAAGTTTTTTCTAAAAAAAAGGGAAGCAGAATGGGAGAGAAAAGGAAACAGAATGGGAGAGAAAAGGAAACAGAAAGTGAGAGAGACAGGGGGAAATAGAATGAGATAGAAAGGAAAAGATAGAGAGCAAATAAGAAAATAAAGGAAACAGTGAGAGAGAGAGAGAGAGAAAGAGAAGCATACAAGAAATAGAGTTGGTTGATTTTGTTTAGCGGCATATCAACTTCTATGGGTTACTTAATGCCAAAATCTAAATTTTTTACATAATTTTATACTTTCAGAGTAAAGGTATGTTTCTTTTTAGATATATAGTTTATAGATTATAAAATGTATTGCTGGTAATTTTACTATAAAAATGTATTTTCATATTTTTTTTAGTGTTGCACTGATTTCTTTTTGCTATAAAAATGCATTGTTGCTCATTTTATAATTATAAAAATTTACTGTTTATTTTTGTTTGTGGGTCACTGTTTTTGTTGTCAGTATTTGCCCATAGCTGAGACCCTAACAGGTGCTACCACCCCAGGTCAGGATGGAACTGGGAACAGCAGTTAAGAGTTGGTTCCATGCTCCTGAAAACCTCCAATCTCCCAATCAGAAACCTTGCTACCAGATGTAGTTTATTGTCATATCCAGGATAACAAGAATTAGAGAGAGAAAAGAAGAGTAAGAGAGGAAGAAAAAGAGAGAGACTTTAAATTTGAAGAGATATTCAAAAGAGAGAGAAAAGAAGATTAAAGAGGAAGAAAGAAAGAGAGAAAAGAAAATTTGATCCTTAAGAGAGGAAGAAAGAGAGAGAGAAAAGAAGATTTAAATTTTTGAAAAGAGAGAGAGAAAAGAAGAGTAAGAGAGGAAGAAAGAGAGAGAGAAAAGAAGAGTAAGAGAGGAAGAAAGAGAGAGAGAAAAGAAGAGTAAGAGAGGAAGAAAGAGAGAGAGAAAAGAAGAGTAAGAGAGGAAGAAAAGAAAGAAAAAGAAGAAAAAATAAAAGGAAGAGAAATATAACATTGATCAAGCATGAAATTTTTGTGTTTATAAATTCTTGAATTTTTAAAAAATTTTTTTAGAAAACATTTTCTCAAATCCAGTCACTGTTATCAATCTTTCCAATATTGGTAGAGGCTTCCTTTCTTGAAATTTTTCTTAGAGGCAGGATGAGACATCAGCATCTTGATTAAGTCCTTATTTTCTCTTCAAATTACATGTGCTATCCATTATAGTTGTTGCTGTTGTGATGTGGTGTGGTTTCTATTATGATTCTATAGCATCAGATTACAATGTTCAAAAAAGGATGATCTTTGCCAAGACCCTTCGACTTTACTTCCTCAAAGACTCTTTTCATCTACAGTTTAGATATTTCTGAATGGGTTTACTATGCATAGAAATATATATATATATATATATATATATATATATATATATATATATATATATATATATATATATATATATATAAAGGAAGATGTTATAGTAATTCTAACAAGAGAAAAGTTTGTATATTAAAAGAATAGAGAATGGAATGGAATTTTTTTTTTTATTTAATTTTGAATTTCAAAAAAAGATATTATACTTTATTTTCCATAATTTTGCTACATATGTTTCCAGACTTATAAATCATCATCAGGCAAAGTGTAAGATTTACAAATATTATTAAAAAATAATTTTTTTATGTTTTTCAATGTTAAATATTCTCGATATGAGACATTCTCTCTTTTTTGTTTAGTTGCCATATTCATATTTGGTAATGGACTCTCCATAGATAAAATAATAGTAGCAGTGGCAAGTCTAGCAGAATGCTGTTGAGAACGTAAAGTAAAATATTTGGACATTTTATTTTACCAACCATCACAACTAGATTTGCTGCGTCATTGACTATTATTTTCTAAATTCCTAACGTTTTTTTTATAACTTATTAGAAATACAAAGAAAAAAAACTGTAAAAATACTCCACAACAGTTAGTGACCCAAATGTCTTTCTTGATATATATATATATATATATATATATATATATATATATAAATATATAAGACTTGCTAGCAAATCCCCACTGGAGACACCTGCTGAATAGGCATATTTGTGTTTGTTCAACATCCTCAGAACTCACCTGTGGTTTATACTAAAATAGGCTGAGTGACACCTTAGTTACAGTTTCTGGGGGAGAGTGCATTATGTGGCCTGAGCAAGTTTTGACCCAAAAAGGCTATTTAAGAACATGACTCAAGTTTTCAGGTTGATGTTTTGGTTTAGTAGCAATTAGTGGTGTTGGGCAAAACTACCTCTGGCCTACTCTATACTATGTTCAATTTCTTTTTCTTCTATACTTAATTTATTATAGCTGATCCATATGCTGAGGTATCTGAAGTGTTTAGTATTTACTAATTCAACATCCTGTATATTTATGGTGTATTCTGTGTAGGTGTCATCAATGCATTCATTCCAGTTTCAAGCCATTTTTTCTCGTGCTTTTCAAGAAATCTATTTTCTTAACAATACATTAGTTTCAGTTTTATTGATTCATTCATATATTTTCTGGAGAATATCAGATTTATTAAAATACATATAAATTAAGATACCTCCTTGACATATTCTTAACATTAATTTTTAAATTGACTGTAACAGAGAGCGTTTTATGCGCATTTCCAAAAAATTCCTAACAATCAATTACATTAATTTTTTGTCTTAGAAATTCACCCATGAAGATGATCTTGGATGAGATTGAAATTATTTGGGAAAATAAAATAACCAAAACTATGGCACCTTTCTTAATCAGTTTTGCAACAACACTAAAAAATTGATCTGTGAATTTCAGAGGATTAAAATGAATATGTATATATATATATATATATATATAGATAGATAGATAGATAGATAGATAATATTAGTGGTAAATATACATACATATGCAAAATATATAAATACCCATACATGTATATTTTTAGAATAAAAAATTCCAAGAGGAAGATTTCCAGGTAGAACTCAATGTCTAGGACAGAGTAAGGATATAATAAAAAAGGCTTAAACACTAATATTCCATGGTCATAATTTATTCCATTGGAATCGTAAATACGATCCAATTCATCAGACCTACAAATCAAAAAAGAAAACAGAAAAAAACAACTCCGGAAATAAAAAACAGAATTTAGAGAGAGTTAAGTATTAGGAGGAGGGAGATTAAACCTTAACAGAGAGAATTTTAGGAGAGATGGGTGGAAGGGAAATTATGACCATGGAATATTAGTGTTTAAGCCTTTTTATATATATATATATATATATATATATATATATGCTTTTTATTTCATTTTTCTTGAGTTTGAACAAGTGTCTTCTTTTTTGGACACAGAGTATGTAGAAACTGTTTAAATGTTCTATACGTCCGAAGCGCATTCGGCGATAATTTTAGCCATTATCAAGGATGATTTTATTTATTCAGTTTAATTGAGTGTATGTATTTTAGTATTATAGAGATGTTTTATTTTCCGAACACAGCACATTGTGGCCATGTACGTAGTTAATATTATTAAGTGTTGGCTTTTTCAATGATTGTTAAGAACACTTTTACACATTGAAAAAAATCTATTATATGTACTGTAGTCAGAATTATCGAGCCAATGTGAACGATCCTTTCCTTTAGCTGTATAGTAAGTGCTACACCAGGGCTACATACAGTTCTTGTGTTCAGAGTTACTTTCTTCTAGACGAGTTGCCACCCAAGCTTGCTAACCATTACACCACCTCGAGGAGCCCAAAGTGATTTTCCAAGCGTAGCTTAGATGTGGCACAAAGCTGAAAGTAAGGGGGCACACAGTGAGGATCGAACTCACTACTCAGTTGAAATTGTTGCTAGCAAAACAAGCTTGCTAACCATTATTCCACCTCGAAGAGCCCTCTTCTACACATCTGGATATGATAGGTAAAAAGTATGCATTGAAAAAAAAATCTATTATATCTACTGTAGTCAGGATGATCGAGCCAATGTGAACGACCCTTTAGCTGGTAAGGTAAGTGAATTTAGCTGTATACTATGTGCTACACCAGGAATAAATACAGTTCTTGAGTTCAGAGTTATTTTCTCCTGGATTGGCTGCCAGGTTTTGAGTTCAGAGTTATTTATGATCCTTCAGTTTGAACATCAAAAAGATCATTATTTTTTCATTGTTCTAACAGCTTTCATCATCCTTTGTCAACCACAGTCTGAATCATAGAGCCAATGTGAATGGTCCTTTCTTTTAGCAGTATAGTATGTGCTACACCAGGGCTACATACAGTTTTGAATTCAAAGTTACTTTCTCCTAGACCAGTTGCCACCCAAGGCTATAGAACCCAGTCTGTTCTGTTATTTACCCATAGCTGAAGGGTGAAGAAGAGGATTTATAATTTTTAATGGTATTATCATGTAATTGAATGTAATGGATCTGACTATAAATCATAACACACACACACACACATATATATATGTGAAAATATATAGAAAATAGGAAGGAACTGGAATCATATTTTTAAATATATATATATATATATATATATATATGGTCCTGAAAAAATTTATTTCAGTTGAGCTCACTGTGGAGGAAGTGTAAGTTTGTAAACAGTGACTATTACTGCTAATAATGCAAGACTCTTCGGTAAAGCAAATCAAGTTCTCTCCGTCACTGTGTGTTTATCTAAAAATAAATACACTTAAATTCACCTTCATCCCTGCTGTGCACCAACAGCTTTGGGGTACAATCTCTGATTGACGCCAGTTCAGCTGGTTTTGATCCTAGCTAGAGGCAACTGGACATCTAGCCACAATGATGAGCTGTGATACTGTGAAACAGTTTGTCTGTGGATGACAATATATATACAGGGTATCCAAAAATAATGTATACACTCTTTGAATCATTATAACTTGTTCATTTTATGTATTTTGACTTGTAAATAAGATTAATACAAGAGAAAGAATACATATTTAAAAAATTTGAGAGTAAAATATAAAAAAAAAACATGGAAAATTAACTTTGATAAGATAAAAGCTACTTGGGGCAATGGCAGAATGTTCATATAATGATGAGTTCACATCAAATGCTCAAACTGGTTGCTGTTCTGTTTGATACACTTTACATATCTTGAAGATATAGACCTACAAACATCCAGTATCATTTCCTCTGATATTTGAGCACATTCTTCTTCAATTGCTACTCTCATTTCGGCAATTGTTTCAGGTTTCCTGTTGTAAACTTTGTCCTTTAGAAACTCCCACAAAAAGAAATCCAAGGGTGTCAAATTTGGTGATCTATGTGGGTATTCAACTGTCCCTCTTCTAATCCATTTGTTTTGCATATTTTCATCCATATAAAAGAAAAGTATTATTAACTATTAATATGTAAAGAGTGAAGACATTATTTTGGGACAATATATATATATATATATATATATATATATATATATATGTCATAAAGAAACACTTTAGACAAAGAATTCAGTAGCAATGTTAATGTGATTAATGGTGAAATCACTTCAACAAATTCAAGTTGAAACAAAATTCTCACTTGATCGATTTGAACAAGAACTCTAGCATTGCGGCATCACACACTCCAAAACACATTTTTAACTGTCAATAAATAGCATAATTAAAAAAACATCTTTCAGTCTACACATATTTTATCTTAGTGTTTGCCTAGGTATGGAAAAAAAATTGTGACCTGAAGATGACAATTTGAAATTGTTGAAAGTACTTGGCATGTGTCTTCCATCTGACAACTTGAATTTGATTTTTAAATTTATAAAATTTTATATAAAAAGAATTAAATAACAATGTTAATGTGATTACATTAACATTGTTATTTAATTTTTTATATGAATTGTTTAATATATATAAAATATAAGCTGCACCTTGTGTATATATATATATATATATATATATATATAAAACAATAGATAATTTTTATATATCAATATTGAGGGAAAAATGTATGACAAAGTGGAAAAAAGTTTTTTTGTGATGCGTTTAGTCAATGAAGTTCTAAAAAAACTTTTTCCCACTTTGTCATATATATATATATATATATATATATATATATATATATATATATATATATATATATATATATATATATATATATATTTCTGTTGGAATTTCTGGGATAAGAAGTTATCATTATTTACATTTAGACTAATGTCCTCATCTTTGTTGTTATTATCACAACATTTCAGCTGTGCCTTCTGGACTTCTTCAGATATCTGTCCATTTGACTAATCTCCAAGAAATCTCAAACTAGACATGGACAAAGAAACAAGAACAGTTTATCCCCACAGATTGAGTCAAAGAATTAGTTCAAACTTCCCTGAAGGTTATCTGGATAGACAGACACCTGAAGAAGGCCATTGAGCACACTGGCCAAAATGTTGTAATAATGACATTAGTCTGAATTTAAGCATATATTTAAAAATTCAGATATAAATTATATCTGTTAATGACAATATTAATAAAAACAAAAGGAAAACTTTTCTTTACCAACATGTTTTCTCCTCTGATGGATCTTATCAAGGCAAAAGTAAGGAATATATATATATATTTATAAACAGAAGTAAAAATTTAAGATTGCTCAAAAATATTCTTATGGCTAACTGTGAAAGCAAAGGTAAACTAGTATAGTTTACCTTGACTTTCACTGTGAGCCTTAAGGTCCATCAAAGGATAAAATGTATTGGTAAAGAAAAGTATCCCTTGGGTCTATATATATAGGGGTGTGTGTGTATGTGTGTGAAGCAAAGATGGAAATGAGCAGCAGGATGGTCAAACACCAAATCCAAGTTAATAAATTCAGCCTTTGAAAATAAATATTTAACATTTTTTAACCAATGGGTCATGTTCCTGTGGACAATTAAAAACATGCTTCATGATTCCTTTAAAGAGTATTTAAGCAAAGTCTCTAGATGGACAAAACCAGCAAGGAGATAGGGACAGCAACATATGATAGCAGTTCACAATAGTGTCACTTCAAAGATATTCCCTTACTCATTCCTCTGTCTGCCTCACCAAGCTATGTGACACTTACACTCTTCCTCACCAAGCTATGTGGCATTTACAATTTCCTCCTCACTTTCTCCCTTGCCTCTTGTTTTCACATATACATGCAAAGAAACCACATTTATTTTCATCTTAGCAAACAACTTTAACATAAGAACTTTAATACTGATACACACTGAGAAAAATTTTGTTGTAGAAACACAAAAATAAAAATATTTTATATTTAAAAACCTTTCTTGCCATTTTCTTTGTTGTGGGTTGCTTCAAAACTGCAACATATATATATTTATTTATTTACATGTGCGTGTATGTGCAAAAAGAGTACTGACACCTACATGTTTACAAAAAAATACAAAACTATTGATATCATTTTGCTCATATAAAAAATATATATATCCAGAATATTTGTTGGACTATTGTCCTCATCTTTGTCACCATATTTGTCACAACGTTTCGGCCGTTGTATGCTCCGGCCTTCTTCAGGTGGTTGGAATTTCGAACTGAACCCTTTATTTTGATCACTGGGGTAGACTGTTCTAGTTCCACGCGCCATGTTTGATGGATGTCAGTTATCAGTTATCTCCTGCTAATTTTCCCTCTGAAAGTTCTCCACTGTCTTAACCGGGTATTGAACTCACATTCTTTGGGTCTGTCACTGGATCTAACCAATGCCTTTATCCACTGTGCCATGTGTCCAGGACACCTGAAGAAGGCTGGAGCATACAACGGCTGAAACGTTGTGACAAATATGGCGACAAAGATGAGGACAATAGTCCGACTAATGTAAATACTGTACATCTCTGAAATATAGACAGAAATCCAGAATATTGGCATAATTTCTGCTACTTTGTTCATAGCTTTTTTTTCAATACATGCAGTACATTTTATACATTGACATCTACAGACAGACCCAAGATAAGTGCACAAACATTTATATCCATTAAACCAGACTTGATTCAATCTCACTAAATACTCATGTGTTGATATAGAGATTTACTAAGCATAGTTTAAATGTGTCACAAGTATGGAACCACCAGTGAGGATCGAACTCACTACTCAATTGTAACTAACCTAGCTTGCTAACCACGTCAATGTGCTTATCATGAATTTATATATGGATTTAATTGATCTCTTATATAGAGAGTGTGTAGAGATTGCTATAGTGAGAGTAATGGAATGGACAGTGTGAGAATAGTAATAAGGAAAGAGGTGGGTATAGATGGAGGTGAAAAGAACAGTGGGTGCAATAACGGGAGAAGAGGGGCACAATTAGAATAGGTGGAGAGATGGCCATAATGGGAGTAGTAATAGACAAAGAGGGGGAATAATGGGTGTAGTAGTAGATGGGGAGAGAGGGACGTAACGAGAGTAGTAGTAGATGGGGAGAGGGACGTAGCGAGAGTAGTAGTAGTAGATGGGGAGAGAGACGTAACAAGAGTAGTAGTAGTAGATGGGGAGAGGGACGTAACAAGAGTAGTAGTAGTAGATGGGGAGAGGGACGTAACCAGAGTAGTAGTAGTAGATGGGGAGAGGGACGTAACCAATTAGTAGTAGTAGATTTTAAGGGACGTAACGAGAGTAGTAGTAGTAGATGGGGAGAGGGACGTAACCAGAGTAGTAGTAGTAGATGGGGAGAGGGACGTAACCAGAGTAGTAGTAGTAGTAGATGGGGAGAGGGACGTAACCAGAGTAGTAGTAGTAAAAAAAGATGGGGGAGAGGGACGTAACCAGAGTAGTAGTAGTAGTAGTAGTAGATACAGAGGGACGTAACCATTTGAAGTAGTAGTAGTCTTAGATGGGGAGAGGGGACGTAACCAGAGTAGTAGTAGTAGATGGGGAGAGGGACATAGCGAGAGTAGTAGTAGTAGATGGGAGAGGGACGTAACAAAGTAGTAAGTAGATGGGGATGTCAAATAGGCAGAGTAATAATAGTAGATGGGAGAGGAAATGATCCGGTATTAGTAGTAGATGGGAGAGAATTTAAGAAAAGTAGTAGTAGTAGATGGGGAGTCTACGTAACCAGGAACAAAGTAATAAGTAGATGGGGAGGGGAATTAACGAGTAGTAGTAGTAGATGGGAGAGGGACTAATGGAACGAGGTAGTAGTAGTAGAACATTGAGAGGGACGTAACAAGTCAAGTAGTAGTAGATGGGGGAGAGAGGGATGTAACAAAAGTAGTAGTAGTAGATGGGGAGAGGGGACATAACGAGATAGTAGTAGTAGATGGGGAGAGGGACGTAACAAGAGTTTTCTTTAGTAGTAGATGGGGAGGGATGGGGAAAAAAGTATTTAGATGGGAGAGGGAAGAAAAGTAGTAGTAGTAGTAGATGTAAGAAGGATTAAAAATAGACTTAATAGTAGGCAGAGTAAGGGACATAATAGGAGTAGTAGTAATAGGCAGAGAGAGAGGAACATAATGGGAGTAGTAGTAGTAGTAGTAGTAGACCAAGAGAGGGACATAATGGGAGGCAAAGAGAATGATATAATGGAAGTAGTAGTAAGTGGAGAGAGGAATATAGACATAGTAGAAAAAGGAGGAAAATGGGAGATTCAACAGAAATAGTAACAAAAAGAGAGGGGGTGAAATTGTCATAGGACCAGGAATAGTCAGAGGAGTAAAGTCATCACAGCAGAAATGCATTTAAAACAAATATAACGATTATTTTTTAACCTGATACAAAAATTTTTCAGGCTATGAACTGACTTAGCTGATTTTATTTATTTTTTTCTCACAAGGGTAAATACAATATGACATGTAGGTAAAGACGAAAATTTTTTAATCCCATGGAATTTTACCACAGGCATCAAGGTGTAACACTGACCCTGTTAAAGCAATGTGGAGGTGTTGCCTGAGAGATGAATCTCCAGAAAAAAGCTTGCTTCACTTGTGCTATATCTCTCAATATGAAAGTGATCATAATGAAACAGCTGAGTGATGTTTAATTCTCAGCATCCTCTGAGTAATCCAGCTACCATGTAACCCTAACTTGAACCTACCAATATTTTTAGAAGCTCCAAAAAATACTCTTCAGTTTCCTAGTCAAGGAATAATGATAAAAATATTTTTCATAAAATAATTCTTTTAAGATCAAACTTTACAGCAAGTGAAATGTTGCAGGTTTGCAATGGATGAGTCTGTTGGTTATCAATTTGTACCAGCTGCTTTTTTCTTATTATTTCACCCCAAGTAAGACAATAAAGCCACTAAGATGCAAGAGGTTACTGGATATGAAATACAATAAAGCAAACTGAGAAAATGAGGATCAACAAGAATAAAAAGAAGAATGAAGGAGACAGGTGATGATGGCTGACATTATATTACAAAACTGTGAAATTTTGCCAAACATTTTCAGTTCAAAACTGAAATTTTATGCTATCAAACATTTAAAGTGTAAACTTCAAGGAGGCCATGTTACACAAAATAAAGCATTTTCAGTTAATATCTATTAAATTTTATCAGATATGTTCAGGTCAAAGCTGTGAAATTTGTTCATGTTATCATAAACATTCAAAGTGTGGACTTCAAGGAGGTCATGCTACACAAAATAAAGCATTTTCAGTTAATATCTATTAAATTTTATCAGATATGTTCAGGTCAAAGCTGTGAAATTTGTTCATGTTATCATAAACATTCAAAGTGTGGACTTCAAGGAGGCCATGTTACACAAAATAAAGCATTTTCAGTTAATATCTATTAAATTTTATCAGATATGTTCAGGTCAAAGCTGTGAAATTTGTTCATGTTATCATAAACATTCAAAGTGTGGACTTCAAGGAGGCCATGCTACACAAAATTAACCATAGATTTTCACTATTTTAAAGGTGGAAATCTGCTGGAAATTTCTGTAAAGTTACACTAATAAATGAAAAAATTAAATTCTATAAAAGCTTTTCCAAATTTTGGAAAGAGAACATCTTGAGATTAGCCATTTTATTCAACTAGAGTTTCCCCATCTAATTTTATTTTATTCATCTAGAGCTTGCCACTAAAATCACATCTGTTTATACAATTAGAAAGAAAAAAAATATCAAAGAGTTTACTTTTAATAGCATTAAAAATCCTTTGTTTTTTTTTCTCTCTCCATTGATAAATCAGAAGAAATTTTTGATTCAGACTATTACTTAATTTTTTACCCTGCCATAAATTTTATCAACTTTTTTTTCAGAGAAAGTGAGTGTGTTTGAAAGTTGATTTTCACTTGATGTAGCATAACTTAAAGATAAAATTAAAGTCTACAAGATCAATGATTTTTGGCAGAATAACAGGCAAGTCTGTCAGAGAGTGATTCCACTGAATGCATCTTGGAGATGGTTGTAAAAATTAGTTCCAATAAAAAAAAAAAAAAAAAAAAAAAAAATCAGTATAACAGTTGTTTTATTCATTCATTGAAGTCAATTTTCAAGTAAAAGCAATTTGCAAAAATAGCCAAGTTCCATCAGCAATATACAACATAGAAAATACAACTATAAGAGTGTCATTCACATGAAAAAAAAAAAACTAAAAATAATAGAAGCATTGATAATAAAAAAGAAAAAGCCAAGACACAATAATATCAACTATGAACATGGTGACAATGTGCTGACCATGTTTAGAAAATAAAAGAAAATATTCCCATAACTCTAATGCATGTATAAAATAATAAAAAATAAAAGTAAAACAACAGCCTTGATAATGGCTAAAAGAATAGCTGAAAGCGCTCGGATATATAGAACATTGAAACAATTTTTACACACACTTTAAGTCCCCCTCACAAAATAACTTATATGAACACAGGAAAAATTAAATAAAATGTTTAACCAGAGTACCTTGTTAATTTTCTTTAATGAAACTTGTATAAAAGAGAAATTGCAGCTCAAGTACACCATATATCTATCTATAAAAGGCAGGATGTGTGTATGAGTGTAATGAATGCATGACCGGAATTTTCGATGAATTTGCACCAAAATTTACATGCACATGCTCTAAGTTAGCAGGAAAGCCAAGACTGACTTTGCATTTCCCAACTCCCATCGATAGTGGAAATAATTGATTTTTTTATGCGTCTACGGCAGTTTTCATGTAGTTTGCAGCTATTTTCTACTGGCCAGAGTGAAAGCATATAGCTGGCTGTCACGAATAGGCAGGAAGATGCTATTGGCCAGCATGAGAGCCAACAGCTGACTGACATGAATGTTAACTAGCATGCTAGCATGCAAAAAATATCGATAGCTGCATTTGTCACAAGTGGGGAAAAATTTAAATCTGCATGGCACTTTACTCCAATTGGTTCATTCACTTGCTTAAACTCAATGTTGATTCTGATTCCGCAAAATTGGGTTGGGTGTGAAAAAGTATTTGTTGCTAACATTCTTTCTTCATTTGGTTTTTCCAGTTACGAGTCCTTTTTTAAAGATGATCGTTTTGTGTTTATTTTGTTTAGTTTTTTTTTTTCATAACAGATTTAATGTTTAGTATAGAGCTTAGAAAAAATTTGCAGTGTGAGATAGGCAAGAAGTAAGGCATGTAGCAACATCAGCATGGAAAAGGGCACTCCTTTAAAGGCAAGGAAGGGCAAAAAATATTTTTAAGATCATTGCTGTATAGCGATTTTTGAATCAAGCACGGGCAACGCCGGGCCATGCTGCTAGTGTATATATATATATATATATATATATATATATATATACATATATGTGTGTGTGTGTATCAAAAATACTTTTACAAACTTTGGGGGTGGGTTCCTCACACCAAAACAAGGACAAAAGTTCATATAAACATATGTCCCCAAATCCTTTGTTTTTAAGTTATTAAGTTTAAAAGAAACTTTATATGTGTAGTAGCAAGTTAACTGAGAAGTGTTCCACTTAATAATGGCAGGATATTCATATCGTGAGCAGCCAGATATGACTTTTACACACAGCCATGCAGGCTGTATCAGATTGCATTTCCAGACTGAAGTCAGCTGAGTCATCCAACCTTTGCTGCTATTTATTGTTGCATTGCTAATTGGTGGCACCACAAACTGTGGATCGAGAAAGAGCAAGATCTGCTTGTTCCTCTGACCATGAAGAACACATTCTACAGCAGACGACCCAGGTAAAAATTGTGGGTGGCCTTACTATTATATCTAGCTATGAAACATTATTATCACCCTGAGTGAAAAAACTTCAATGTCCACTTACACACACACACACATATATATATATATATATATATATATATATATATATATATATATATATATATATATATATAATACAAGACAAACATTGTATTTAAATATATATATAACGTTTATCTTTGATTATTATATATACTGGGTTATCAAGCAAAAAAATTGTTCAATTGTTAGATTAAGCTTTGAACCATTGTATCTTAGAAATGATTAAAGATATCTTTTTGGAATTCTACCAGGTTTTGGACTCTACTTTGAACAATAAAAATGTATAATTACTCTCCAAGCTGAACAGAATTGTGATGAAATTCATCATAAACAAAAAGAACATGTTCATCATTAATTAATCAAATTATGGATCAAAAGCTCAGGAAGGATTGAAATAATGTATATATATATATATATATATATTCCAGGATGATTTTCCAACTTATTCAAGATGGTCTTTGCCATCTCTGACCTTCTAACTTTCTGTTCTGGAGTAACAAGGTGCCTCACATGTTTCATGTACAATTTCATTTTCAAGTCTTTTTTTTCACTGTACTTTAGACTGTCACAGCTGAAATTCCTCTCTCACATGCCAAATGTCTTATGGATTGAGTTGGACCTTTTCTAATTGATCTCTTTAGCTGTAAGTTGATCCCACCTGCTGTTGTGACCTTCTGATCCAGTTTTCCTCTATACTGTTCCCTCTTTTTAAACTTATTCACCGTTCTCTTGATGGTTCTTGAGTGGACTTTGAAGATAAAAGCCAGAGTATGAGTGTTAGTATCACTACTGAAGGCCTGAGTTATTTTTCCTCTCACCATTGCTCAGTTGAGAAGACAGGCTGACAACAACAAAAAAAAAAAAAGGATTTTAACCAGTTCTCTTTCTGGCTGAATAACTCAAAGGGTTTTTCAGTGATTCTTATGACAAATGGTATCAAGATGGCTAAGTTTTCTTATCTGAAAACCTGGAAAAAAGAAACTCTGTTACCTTAGATATTAAACATTTTTTATGGAATTAATAATTATGATGTTATAATTATTTGGACAATTTTGCTATTATTTCATATATATATATATATATATATATATATATATATATATATATTTTAGGAAAATCTATGACAACATGAAAAAATTATTTCATGTGACATGTTTCATCATTTAGCACTACATTGTACTAAAGTGATGTTTATGACAAAATGTAAAAATTCTGTGTAACATGTCTCATCATCTAAAAGGACTTCAATGGATTAAAGTAATGTTCTTATTGATGGAATTATATATAGGTAGAGGGTAAGTGGGGAGATATATAAATTAAGTTATAATTATGTAGTGAGAACATCCAAGTTGTAGGAATTGCAACTTTAAATTTCTGGTATTAAGCATCTCTGAACTTTTTCTTTATGGCTTATTTTGCAGATTTAAAGGTCATAAACTATTTTTTTTTGAAGTAAAAAAGATTTTTTGATGGTAATGATGATTTACTGATACAAGTCCTACTAATTAATCCATAGATGAGGGGGAAGATGTGGATTCATACCTTTCCAAAGTGCATTTGCCGGTAAGTGAATATTATGAATCCAAAAAAATTTCAATACATTTTCAATTTTTTCTGAGCCGTTATCCATTTATATTTTTCTGCAATAAAGCTTACAGCAAAAAATTCTCAAGTAGTCACCCATCTAGGTACTGACCAAGCTCAATATTGCTTTGTGCAATAGATGTAACATGCTGTAGACAGTACAGTCCACATGTTTGCTGATTCACCAGCACAGTAAGTTTAACTTTTCCTTCATTATTTACAGAGACTCTGATGAATATTCTTTGAAATTTTCTCTACATGAAAGATATTACCAATAGAATAAATATTTCTGTCTGGTTTTGTCTCACTCTATTATTTGTTTATTTTTGCAAAACTATTTTTGGTCAACACTCAACCACTCATCTAGTAACAATAGTTTGATGACCACAAGGTTAGTTGTTAGTTTCTTTGTAAATTTAATAAAATAAAAATGGAAAAAATTTTGTTGTTCCTAGTTTATATGGCACACAAGTTTGTCATGGATGTAAATTCTTGTTCAACTCTCTTTATCAACTGTTGTGGCATATCAGTGATGAAATATTTTTGAAGATATAAATTTCCGTGAAATGATTTTGTGGATATAGATTCATGCCTTTTTTTATAAACATGTTAAGTAGACACTAGCAGCCTCAGTGGATATTTGATCCTCAAATGCTTTGTTCCAGTCGAATCCATTACATTTACTTATTGTTTTTACCCTTTAAAAAGGTATGAATATATTCTTCTTTTTTTTAAATTATGGAAAAAAAGGATAGCCTTTTTTTCTATAGCCTTTGGATGGCAACTGGTTTAACTGCAGAAAAAAATGTCTTTTATGGGAAAAAAATTTGACTTTCGTAAGTCATGTAGATGAGTGTCTAAGAAATGTACCATTATGGCACATAACTGATTAAGTAGTAAAATTGGTTTGATTAAATTCATAATTCATATTATTTTTTAAGGCATTTAATTTGTATAATGTGTTATGTGTGTGTGTATGTGTGTGTGTGTAACATTGAACAATGCATTTATTTTTTTTTTTTTTTCTTTTTACTCAAAATTTATGAAATAACATTTTTATATTGTTCAAATGAGCTAAATTTGTGACACTTTTTAAAAAGATTTTTAAATGGAGAAAAAGACAACACATGTTTTATTAAATTTAATCATGCAGGTAATTAGGAGGCACTGTATTATCAAATGGATAGAAATTGGGAAAAATCTGAGATCCGAGTTCGAATTCCAAAAATTCATTGCATGAATACGTGCATATTTATCTGGGAAAGATATGAATGAAATTTACAACCCCCAGAATTAAATATAAGACAGACTGGGTTCTATAGCTTTGGATGACAACTGGTCTACTGCAGAAAAAATGGCAATTTATTTTGAAAAAAAAATCACCTTGTCAGTCATGTATCAAAAGATACTTGATCGCTAAATGTTTATTCATTTATATGGTAACATAACATTTTGATGCAAGTATTTTTTTTCTATGAATAATTTATGCAACAATTACGTTCTCCATATATTTTGAATTTTTTTAAAGAGGAATTTTATATAAAGAAAAATAATTATGAGAAAGGAAATTTTTGAGTTCAAAATCAATTTCTTTAAGTCAGAATGAAGGTAGTGACATTTATATCAAAAAAGTAAAATTCTATGATTTTCATTTTTAGTTGGTTACTATTAAAAAGGTCAGGTAAATATCAAACAAAAAATACAAACGTATATATAAATACACATGCATACAAGCATGCAATTCATACCCACTGTTTAGAATTAAAAAATATATATATATATATATATGTGTGTGTGTGTGTGTGCATGTGTGTATATGTATGTGGAGAATAAGTATATGTATATAACTCGTGGTTACTTATACATCAACATATCCCTGTGTTAATAAACAGATATATATATATATATATGTGTGTGTGTGTGTGTGTGTTTGTGTGTATGTATGAATGTATGTATGTAGAGAATATATATATAATAAGTATATGTATATAACTTGTGGTTACTTATACATTAAAATATCCCTGTGTAAATAAACAGTTATATATATATGTGTGTGTGTGTATATGCATGTATGTGGAGAATAAGTATGTGTATATTATATAAAGTGTGAAAAAAATACTTTTTATTTATATATATATATATATATATCATGAATTAGCTGTGTGTTTAAAAATTTCAGATATAAATTTTTTAATTTTAACCTTTAAATTACAGTCAGAAAACTAAATAAATTGATACATAAATAATTAAACAAAACAAAATAAAATAATGAATAAAAATAATTGAATAAAAATTCAACAACATTTCATCACTTTCATTTATTAGGCAATAAATTATATCACTTAGTGTCCTCCATAGTTTACCTCCTTACACACAGCTAGCTTTTAGAATATTTTAGGACATTCTAAAATTTGAAAACTTAATATTTTTTTATTCATTTTACTTCTGCTTATAAATACAAGTTGCCAATTAAAATCTCCACACTTTCCTAGATAAACTTCCTCAGGGGATGAAAGGTGTTGAAGTTTTCTTTTATCTTTTAATTATCAAAAATCTCTATATATATATAATTAAATATATATATATATATATATATATATATATATATATATATATTACCCAGCATTTACCCCAACAATTTGGGAAGCCACTATCAAGTTAAGGGTTTACAGAAAGTTGAGCGAGATAAAAGAGGTGTGATAGAGGAAAAGATAAAAGAGAAGGACAGGAGATAGATCAAGGCATCTGGAGATGTCGATTGACATTACATTTGAATAATTGGAGATTATAGCTGATGACTTCAGTGTCACATCAAATGTTTTATTTTTTTTTTTTTTACTGTCTTTTATAAATTTTAACCCATAGAAAGTATTCTTGACACCTTCTGAAGAGCCAGATTCAGTATTAGTTGACCATTAGTTTCACTTTTTTGACCAGTTCATTGATGAGGAGAATTCTTTAAAAGGCTATTTTTTTTGGGATTAAAAGTTTTCATCCATTTCAATGCTTGAAAATTTAATTTTAAATGTTCAAAATTATTTTGTTAAATTTATGTAAAAAATTTCTTGATAATATTGTATATTTCATTAAACATGTTAAATTTTGTTAAAAGACATTTTAAAAAAATTCACTGCATTACCTAATTTAAAAATTAAATTAAAAGTATTTAAATTCAAATTTAATGTATTAATGTTTGTGTTATTTTAAAGAAGAAAAAAGGCTGAATTTTATCTTAGAATATTTGGGCAATTAAAACAATATTAATTTAGTTTATGTCAAAATTATGAATTTTCGCTTTTACAGTCATCAGTCAATGCCATTTTTGACACCTGTTGTCAAGTGATAAGAAACTTATTTAAACATTTTTTTAAAAATTAAAATAAAAATAACTACATCTCATTAAAACAGAAACTGTTAATTTGATGAATGAACTCAATTAGATCAAAATTCTTTACTTTTTTTCTTAAAAAGCATTGAAAAGACAACTTTTTTTTTTGAGGGGGGGTCTCATTTTCTTACAGAGCCACTGAAGTATTAAGTAGATTCTCCTATTCTCTACCTTGGTGATTAGCCTGCATAATGGATTGCATGCCCTGGTTCCCAAGTCACCCTTCACCACTGGTGTGTGTGTGTGCACATGTAGATCAAACTAGCCTCTGAAATTGTTTTGAACCATGAGAAGCAATATCCTTCCATTTTTATATCCTTAAGGGAGATCCAAAATCTAATTTTATGTAGAGGTGTGAACTTTTTGAATACAAGGTTTTCATCAGTTAGAAAATAATTTCACACTGGCTTGCAAAAGTCTTTTTCTCAAATTTGCAGGAGTTGTGAAAGGAGTTATCATTGATATTTTCAAAATAGTCCAAAAATAACACATGATAGGTCTACAACTGCATCCTTTGTCAGTATTTGACCTAGTAATTATTGTTTATAAAACAAACATTATGACAGGATTTTATTGTTTATAGAATATAAATATAAATATACTTATGTAAATTCTAGCTGTGTTCAACATATGATGGCTCAAAATAAATGCTTCTATTCAAAACAAGACAAAAATAAAATACAACAGTCAAAACATGAAGAAAAACTAACAATTAAAAAGCAAAAATGGTTTTTTGAAAATGCTAAAGACGTTTTGGAAAATACCAGTGATTTCGACAATGAAATTTATAAAAAAATGTCTGTAATCCAATTATCCTACCAAACAGAAAAACATAAGGATGCTGGAAAAACTAAATAAAAATTAATTAAATCTTCCTTGTCAGCCATATTTAATGAAAGTTGTTTAAAAGAAAAGATTACTGCCCAAATATATATATATATATATATATATATATATATATATATATATATATATATATATATATATGTGTGTGTGTGTGTGTGTGTGTGTGTATGAAATCCTCAACTTAAAGTTTGTTGTTCTACCAATTCATCAGTCATAAAATTATTACTTTTGATAAAAAAAATTACTATGTCATATGGGAGGAATGCCAAATTTGCATCTAATTTGGTGTTCTTCCATTTACCCATTATATTTTATTTAAATGAAAAGTAATAATGTGCCTGATGAGTTGGTAGAAAAACAAAACTTTAAGTTGCATTTGGAATTATGTTTATTTATTAATATATATTTTAGTCTAATCACTGTTTTCTTTTATATCTTATATTAAAAATTTTAAATGTTTTATTTTTTACCTGTGTATGTGCATGCTTTATGCACATATATACAGTTGTTAATATCTAGTTATTTGATTTATACACATTAATACTTATATATATATATATATATATAAGAGAGAGAGAGACATGCACACACATATAAGTTTTCAGCAACTAAGAAGGAATTACAAAATAATTTCTAATCATTTGAATAGAATTTGGGAAATGGACAGTGTTGAAATTTTCAGCACCTCATTCTATACGGAACAAGCATTTGTGATAGTTTAATCAACATATAATAATAATAGACTCCCCCATCAACTATCTTAACATTTTGGCATTTGATTTCTACTCCTGTCTCTCCAGAGTCAATGCCTAAAATATCGATTAAGGTTTGTTGATTTCATGAATATAATATATATATATATATATATATATATATATATATATATATATATATATATATCCAGATACAATGAAAACAAATTCCAATGTTTGTAATTTTAATTTAAAGAGGCCTCTTATTTACCAAGTACAAAAAAAAAATTTATGTAGGAAATCCACAAAGCTTATAACCAGTCGGGCATTCGGTTAAATTACTTCTCTATCCTTCCCGCTTTTATTTCTTATGAAAGTTGACTGGCATGTGTACATTTATTGTAACCATTTGTATCAGTCTTTAAGTTAATGTTTTGCAGCTGTTAGATGTTAAATCTTGGCTATGACACATTTCTAAGATAATTTTTTCTTTTTCGCTATTTTGAATTTAACATAGGTCATATTCAATTGGTTGATCAGAATAAAGACCTCAAGGTTTATATTTTTTCTTCTTCAAAAAATGAGGATGTATTTTACTTTTGAAGCCAAATTAATCCTTCACTTGCCAGTAATTTACAGTCACCTGAGGAGACGCATCATTATGTGTTCAAACACAACTGCAATTGGGTACTTTATTTTACATTTTTTTTGTTTAATAATATATATATATATATATATATATATATATATATATATATATATATATATATATATATATTTGATTTTCCCATTGAATTCCGATATATGAGGGTCAAGCAGATCAGTTCCTAGGAACTGACAACCTGACACCAGCACATGTGATTTGATTATAGTGGTGAAGGCTTTTGCAGAACCAATCCACATTTTTTGAAGGGTCAAATAAAGAGACCTGGTGCACTTGTGCCATAAGGTCCCCAAATGACCTCTGCAGGTTTTGAATTCAGAGTTGTCCTTCCCCTAGACCAGTTGCCATCCAAAGCTATAGAACCCGGTCTGTCCTGCTACTTACCTATAGCTGGAGGAAGAAGAAGCGGATTCATATCTTTCCTAAGGGTATTAGCATGTAAGTGAATGTAATGGATTCAACTGAAATTCAAACTCGGCTCTCCGATTCCTGAATCAGAGCTGCTATACCTTACTCAACTGTGTCACTATATACATATATAAATATTGACAATATTAGTGGTCAATGTGTGTGTGTGTGTGTATATATATATATATATATATATATATATATATATAAATAAATTTCCAAGATGATAGAATCCAGATAGAACTCAATGTCCAGGACAGAGTAATGAACTGGATCATAATTACGATTTCAATGTAATAAATTATAACCATGGAATACTAGTGTTTGAGCCTTTTATATTTTATTATGATTGCGTTCAAGAAGAAAACAGACTGTCACTGCTCAGTGTCGGTCTCAGTGTCCACTAAGTAGTGAGCGTAAAGTGAGAAAAAATCTAAGAAAAGGATCATAATCATGATATTCTACATGTATGCACATCCACGACAAAAAAATAAAAATAGAGAAGTATAAGAAGTCAATTGGTGATATTATCCCCTGATGAGTGGATGGATAAGTCCATCTATGAAACTTTGCAGTCAGGATCAATCAGATAAGTAGAATTTTGTTTGTAGGTCTTGAAGATTGTTTTGAAAATCTAGAGTTCTCATGAAATAAGAATTATTACCTATTGGAAAGAAAGTGTTTGATACGACTTTAATTAATAATAAATTAAAATTTTAAACATAGAGAATCTTTGGATCTATATCCTCCTGGAAATTCCAAAGGATTACCATATTCTTATTATATATATATATATATATATATATATATATATATATATATATATATATATATAATAGTTTAGGAAATGGATTAAATCTGACATATATTAGTTTAGTAAATGGATTGAATCTGATAGATTTTTTATTTTGTTTTTGAAATGGATACTCACATTTTAGCAAATGATCTGTTTTTATCTATTTATTAAACAGTATATTTATTTTTTTTATTTACCCATACTTGAATAATATTTTTTTAGAAAGATTTTCAAATATTCAGGCCAGTAGATTAAATAGATATTAAT
>CAHIKZ030002163.1:177500-185000 GCA_903632075.3 Acanthosepion pharaonis
AAAAAGGAAACTTTTTCACCCAACACTTCTTCAGAAAGATTCATCAGAAAAAAATTCAAAGATGCAAAGAAAAAAAAATCAATCATAAATGGCCAAACTGAAAAAGTGCATAGTGGGTGTAAATAAGGTGCCATGAGCAAGCAATGTCTAATAAAATATGTGACCATATTGTAATAAAGATGAAATTGTAGAAATCATTTTTTGGCTTGAACTGAATTTAAATTATACCAGAAATGCAGTCTGATTTAGCTCATTAAAAACATTTGTGTGCTATATAGCCACACAAATTATATATTGTTTTAAAATATTTCTTTTTTTTAAATCAATTTCACCCTAAGCAAGGCAGTAAAACTGCTAAGACACAAGGGGTTACTGGTTGTAGAGGAATTAAGAACAAAAACATTACTAATGAATGGTAAGTGAAAATAGTAATCAGGAAAACAGTAGATAGCAATTGACATTGCACTTAAATTTTTTTGGAGATTAAAGTTGGCTGGAAAACTTTGAACCAGAATATATATATATATATATATATATATATATATATATATATATATATATATGAATGCATGCAATCCTAAGTTCATTTGCTAACAGTTTCTTTTCAAACTTCTTACCTGTGGAACTCTTTTTCAGGCTTCTTGCTTCCTAGTAAACTTTGACCTTCAAGAATTTAAATGCAATGTCTGTCTTCTTGATTCCTCTTTTATTGTTCTTGTTCCTTAATAATGTTTGTCTTTTTCTTATTCTATCATACTCAATAACACCTTCTGTCTTAGTGGCTTTATTGCCTTGCTAAGGGTGAAATGATTATATATATATATATAATTTTTCTTGTTTATTTTGGCATCTGAGGGTCTAATCATTCAGTATTTTTTTCAACCAGTTTAAACCAGGTACAAACATAGGAATACAAGTAAAATGGCTCACTGTTGCACTAAGATTGGGGTATTTAGTAAAAGTATTTACGTTATTCTGATAGTCACTGAGACTTTTACTTTTGAACACTCATTTAGCTTGAGATCCAAACACATGCTGTAAATTTGGAAATTGGGGAGTCAAGTTCCAATTTCAGTCAGGTTCATTATATACACTTACGTGTAAATACTTTTAGGAAAGGTGTGAATCATATACCACTTCTCCCTTCAGCTATGGGTTAATTAGTAAAATCTATATGGGTAAAAATCCTTATTATCTTGCCCCACTCTACTAATTTTACAATCTAAAAATATTTTCTGGCTTTA
Source organism: Acanthosepion pharaonis (assembly GCA_903632075.3). Classification (NCBI taxonomy): domain Eukaryota; kingdom Metazoa; phylum Mollusca; class Cephalopoda; order Sepiida; family Sepiidae; genus Acanthosepion; species Acanthosepion pharaonis. The sequence continues at coordinate 178,745 of CAHIKZ030002163.1, forward strand.
AATAACCTGCAAAGGTTGATAAGCCATAAAAACAAATCAATCAAACCAAACACATTGGTGAGTTCATCTTATGAGATTCAGCGTCTGCATTTTCTATTTCTAAATCAGGTATTTATCACCGTCCTTTTTTGAAACTCTGGGATTTACTGATACCCTGAATAATTCCATTAACCACTTTGGGGAACCTAGCTTTAGAATAATAGTAAGCTTTTAAGTTAAGCAAATGAATTCTTTATAAAACTCTTCATGAACATTATTATTAATTTTTTACTATAAATTTCTTTCATCTTAATATTCACTTGGTTTTTATTGTAACCCTCAGGTCATCATTATATAAATGTTTGCTATATTAGCTGCAATATTATTCAAATTTCTTAGATAAAGATGTCCAGTATTAATAATTTTTGACAAGTATTTCTTTTGTTTAACTTTTTATGCTTATCAGTTGAAGATTTACAATAAAAAGAACCACAGGTTAATTTTTCTCCAAACACCATTGATAATTAGTTTCTGTAGTTCAAGATTGGAAGAAAGCTTCTGTAGAGCCCGTGTGTAAATTACCATGGTTTGTGCCATCTTGTTGCTGTAGATATTTCAATGTCAATAATTCTTTGAATTTTATTTTATTTGTTAATTTTTTGTTGTTCTTTGTTGCTCTAGACCAGTGTTTCTCAACTGTTTTACCTTTGTGCAACCCTTAAAATAAATTACATGTCTCGAGGAACCTCTGCGCAAAAACAAAATTATATACCATATCGTTCTCGTTTTATTTTCATCATAGTTCATGTGGTAAATAACATAGCAAAAAAAGTAAAAAAAAAAGTGGCGAGGTAGAAAACGAGAGGTGGACCAAATTCCTCCCCTTCACCTTGATAACACCAATAGCTAGTGAATGATTTCGGCCTCTTCCCAACAAACCACCCACAGTTCGTTCAACCACCAATCCACTCATCTATCACCCTCCCATCTCAAGTCAAAGTGCTGGCCAAGTAAAGCCGATAGCAGACATAATTTTTCTCTAAACACCATTGATAATAAGGTTGTCCATAGTTCAAGATTGGATGGAAGCTTCTGTAGAGCCTGTGTGTAAATTACTTTGCCGTGTGCCATCTTGTTGTTGTAAATGTTTAAATGCCTGTGTTATTCTTTAAATGTTATTTTAGTTGTTAATTTTTGTTGTTGTTTGTTGCTCTAGACACTGATGTTTTCACCTACCATTCACCTTGTGTGTATTTTGTTCTTCCCATTGCTATTAATTATCAAACTTCTTACTTCATCCCCTGCCCCAACTTGTTTAATTTAGAATGTATTTATATTAGAATGTTGAAAAATTGACACAATACTAGTGCATTAAGTCATACCATCCCATTTTTTAGTAGACACCAGAACTTATACTAAATCATAACTTAATATGAATTCTTCCGTATTTCACATGGATTTTCTCTACAGGTTAATGCGAATAGATAGGCTCACCTATTGTCTAGCCTGCACTCCTTCCATGTCTATTGAACAGGAGTAGAGGGTTATCCCTTGTTCCCTGTTCAGGTTAAGGTTTACTGGTTCTCTTTCATTCTCCTACCAGGGCCACAATGATTTAACTGTTATTGGTGATAAGACTAACCAACAGCTGTAACTGTCTATATTTCTGAGATGAGGTATTATATACATTATTTACATTATCCGGACTATTGTCCTCATCTTTGTCGCCATATTTAGCACAACGTTCCGACCACTGTATGCTCCGGCCTTCTTTGAAATTTCAACCACCTGAAGAAGGCCAGAGCGTACAACAGCCGAAACATTGTGATAAATATGGCGACAAAGATGAGGACAATAGTCCGAATAATGTAAATAATCTAGCTGTAACTCTCTATTATGAGGGTACTGGGTTGGTAGTTTGGTGGCTTATGCTTCTGACTGGTTGTTAGGAGTCCAAACTTTTTGGTAGTGCTTAAAAAGGTTGCTCCAATCAGTGGTCACATAATATTGGGGTATCTGTAGTGCCATTTGGCACATGGGTAGGTGTCCCTGCATGTATGCAAATAATAGATAGATAGATAAAGAAAAGACTCCTTCCCTGTCTATGCAGCAGGAGTGGAGGTTCATCCCTTGTTCCCTGTTCAGGATATAGTTTACTGGTTCTCTTTCTTTCTCTTACCATGGCCACAATGATTTAACTGTCTTAACATTTTGGCGATCAGACTAACTAATGGCTGTGACTTTCCATTATGAGGGGACTGATTTGGCAGTTTGCTGGCTGTTGTTTCCGACTGGTTGGTAGGAGCCTGAACTCTTTGGTAGTGCTTTGAGAGGTTGTTCCGATCAACATTTGCATAATATTGAGGTATCTGTAGTGCCATGTCATGCATGGATAGGTGTCCCTGCATGTATTTCCAGTGGGCAACCTTGAGGCCACATTATGTTCTGCTCTCAGCCAAGCACTGGCTGGTCCATATTACCATCGACAACAGATAGTCAAAATTATGGTGAGATATTTTCCCTCTCTCCTCAAAAACACATCTCAGGGAAATCACAACAGAAAAAAATAAAACTAAGCCAGCTAACAAAAAAAAACCTACCTACCTCTCTCAATCTTTCTTTCTCCAATATTCTTGGTATCCGTTCCAACTTCTGCAGTGTCGAATCTTTTCTCTTGGAAAGGTCACTAGATATCTTTGCCTATTGTGAAAAAAAACTTAAATTTTTCCACTGGTATGAATAAATTCTTGGTCCAAGGCTATCTTCCCCTTTGCCAAAAAAGAATCCAGTATTCACATGCATGGCCTTGGTGTTTACATCTGGGATAATCTTCAGATAGCCAAGGAATTGTCTCTCGAGGCCACTGATTACTCTTTCATGGGCTTCTGTCTTTTGCTACTAAACTCTGTCAGTTATCTCTTTTTCCTTTATCGCGTCCCCTCTTCCCAAGACTGCAGTAAGGTTTGGTTTGTTTAGTTTGTTTTGTTTTATGGCATATCAGCCTCAATGGGTCATTTAATGATGACACCTTTTTTTCTTCTTGATAATATTTTTGTTTTGTCAAAAATCTATTATTGTCAATATTTTTTTCCTCAAAAATGTATAACTGGTAATATTATTTTTTCAAAGCTGGTAATATAATTTTTTTTATTGTCATACCCAGGACGTGGATGAAGTTTATCGTCATACCCAGGACACAAGACTGCAGTATGTTAGATGCAATAACTGGCTGTATAGAAAAGGTACTTTCTCTCCATCAATCTGTGAACATCTTTGTCTTCGGTGACTTTAATGCTCACCATGGCACATCACTGAAACATTCCAAAGGTACTGATGTTGCCGATATACAGACATTAATTTTTTTCCATTGCCCAATCCCTCACTCAAATCATGGAATTCACTACTCGTTTCTCTAGCCAAACCAAATAACAGGCTTCTCTATTGGATCTATTTCTTGCCTCCTCTACTCAGTGAGCTTTGCAATACAGCCCTCTTGATAACTCAGACTATTCTGTGGTAATTGATATCTTCTTCCAAGCATCCATTAAACAGGAACTCCCTATCCATAAGACCTATTTCCATTACCAGCATGCTGATTGGGACTCATTCTGGGATCTTCTTTGTGATTCCTCTTGGACTGACATCTTCAACCTCCTAATTGAAAATTGCACCACTAAGGTTTCTTCCTTCTTGTAAACACCAGGTGAAACTGCAATCCTCTCTATGCTTCACACCAACGTACTTGGCTGCCATGAGATGATGAACCCCAGTTGCTATGTAGGCCATGAAGAAGATAGATGTCATGAGCTTAGGTAGTGTGGAAAAAAGGAAACCATGTGGAACATAGAGGACACCACTGTCCTGGCAGTTTTCTCCTCAGGAAACATTACAAGTAAAACCCTTTTGTATTTTGACCTTTCACACTACTTGTTGCATTCACATGTGTTATATTTTCTCCATGTGGGACAAATAGTGACAGGTAGATAAATATTTGTACATAATATCTTGTATGACAGTGGTATACAAAATCTTTTTAAGAACATAGCGTATGTGTCATGCCTTTCTTTCAGCCATTCTGGACCTTCCTTCCGCTGTGTTTAGGTGTTAGCTTATCATAGATATACTAATGCCTATAATGGGGCAACTGGGAATATTCTCTCATTCCAAGCACCATCATTAAGATTAAAGAAAAACTACTAAAAATTAATAACAATTGACAATGTTTCATTGAAGAAATTCAGATGAATTAAAATTATTTCTACTAGGCATAAAAGTAAGAGAAATAAGATGAAAGGAATATTAGTAAAGAATGAATAATAATTGATATTATTTCATCTAAGATATTTGAATCATGAGTATATTCTTTATGATGCATATTTTTGTAACAAGAATTCTTGAATATTCAGGCAGGTAAACATAAATAAATAAATATACTCTTTAATAAATAAATATAGTATCTACTCAAATATGAGTATCAATTTAAAAAATAGGGTTTAAACATATAAATTAAATATCTGTCGGATGAATGAATAGCATATGTAACTTAAACAGAAAATAATTACATAATAAAAATGCTGACGTTTCACATTATTTCAAAAAAAAAAAAAAAAAAAAATTAAAAAAAGAAACCCCCATCAATACTAGAAAGAGCTATAATAGTTAGTGGACTAATTTAAAACTGATTTAATAGAAAGATTTTATAAATTTAATAATAAAATATCATTGGTTTCCTGGTCAATGAATCCTGAATGTTTCCTTATAAGGAAACAGCTAAAATTACAATTAACATTAGAGATGAGGTGAACAGATACTACACTTTGATCAGTAGCTGGAGTTATGAAACTCATTCAGAAATATCAGAGCTTTTTGCTGTATACAACCATTTTCTCACATCTATCTGCTATATCTGGCCTTGAGATGCCTAATCCTCACTTGCTTGTCTTGATAAAGTTCAAATGCATCTACACGGCCTTGTGAGTGATGAATTATTTTTCACCCTAAAACCCCTTTTTCCATAGACAAAACCTCTGACAACTGAAGCCTGTAGGTCTTAGCAGAGGCTCTGCTTCTTCAAGACTCATGGAGTGGTGCTACAGAATCACAAAGAACTGTACCAAATAATAGAGACCACATCACTTGAGGACTTACAACAGTAGCAACAACTTAAATTGGTAGCACATATAACTCAAAGAGAAAATAACATAGTTGACAGATTGATGTTCCATAATAATTCAAACAAAAGGTTAGGAAGAAAGTTCCTGCTTTATGATGGGGGCTATATAAAAACTAAAATCTAATACTAATATAAAACTAAAATCTAATACTAATATATAAAAAAATCTAATACTAAAAAAGACTAAAATATAATACTAATATATAAAAACATAAAACTGGAAATAACAATAAAAGTGGACTAATCTATTTTTCTGAAAAACTGTTTTAATAAAAAGATTTTATAAATTTAATCCTAAAATATAATTGGTTTCTCAGTCAATGAATGCTAAATGTTTATATTTCTTTGTAATTTTCCTGTGGATAATCTCTCTTTTTGGTTACCCCAGGAAAGTGTTATCCTGCCCCAAGAGGTGCACGAAAGGAAATTTTTGTGCAACCCTTGTTTTGTACTTATCAAAGTTGTAAATGTAAATAAATATATTGCTCCTTTTAAAATTTTATGCAGTGTTCATCTTGTTTCTTAAGTTGCACCTATTTTCAAAAGTTGTTGTTTCTACCAACTAAGTTTTGTGTCTGGCACAAGAACTTGGAGTCGGTAGGAAAGTAAAATTTTAACATACTGGAATAAAACAGTCCCCTCCTACTCAATCTGGACAACCCCTACCCTGGCCTGAGAAATAAAATCATAAGGTTGGAGATAGGAGAAATAAAAAAAAATAAGCAAGGAAAAACTAATCACAGCTTTATGTTCATCAAACTGCTTATGTGTATGACTGTGAAATAAAATAAAACAAAATAAATAAAAACTAACCATCTTTTTATTCTCTTACCTACAGAGAGAAAGAGAGCTTTAGTATCTTATCCATAATTATGGGAAGCCCTTTTAAGTTGACTTTTTTATAATTCATTCAGTTTTTAAACTGAATGTATTTTTTTAACACATGTAGTATTTTAAAAGAACAAACAAATTAGATTTGAAATTTGATTATCTTGCTGCCAGTAGTAATGGGAACCAAAGTAGTAATCAGGGTTGGTGCAAGGGTTGATGCAAGGGTCTCATGCCCCCTGCCCCAATCTAGGATATGGTGCTCCTCTACTTTAC
>CAHIKZ030002163.1:187500-307500 GCA_903632075.3 Acanthosepion pharaonis
TTCAGATATATTTTAATTGTATCTAAATTTATATATATATATATAAAAACTTTAAGACGAAAATGTTTTAGTATATTTTTTATTTAGTTGACATGTAGCAGCATAATGTTTTTTGAGAAAAATTATGTTTTCAATTGCTCTTTCAAACTTAATCAGCGCTTGATACTAAATTTTAGATTTTAAACTTTTGATATTGGAAATGAACATGGATATGTCATTAATGCAAATTATTACAATAAGATACAAGGTAAAAAATATAAGAAAAACATTAAAAAAAAAAATATGTAGAGTGAGAATACAGAATTTACCATAAATCAAGAACAGACATGTATGTTTTGTAGGATGAATCAAACATTATATTAACATTTTAAGGAAGAATAAATGGATATGCATATATTTAATAAAGGATTTAAATTTGCATCCCCCTGTACACATGGCGACTTTTTTGAATATGATCAGAGTGTTTGTGTTTTGGAGTATGACTGTTGGACAGTGTGGCTGATTTCTACCTGTTTTATGTGCATTGGGATTTTTGACATTGGACCTATATTTTCTTTCTGGATTTTGTGATTTGTTTGTTTTGTTTTAAACTTAAACTATCATATTAATTTTATAAGAAAATAACATAAATTATAAATTACTAGTAAAAAACAAAAAAACAAAACCATGATGTGGCTTCCCTCTGTCTTTTTACAAATATTTTCATGGCAGTTGTTCTGATGAACTTTCCACTTTGGTGCCTCGGCTTCATGAATTTAAGCATGCTACTAGATTGGTAACTAGGTGTCATCATTCTACTGTTGAACTAGCCAAATGCAAATTTATTTTCTTCTTGCACTACTCCCCTGTGGAACTTGGTTCTGATTTCTTGCTTACCTGACACCTACAATCTTCAAGAATTGCAACATCAATCGCCATCTTCTATCTTCCTGAATTCTGTTCTTTTGTCTTTCCTCCTCTCTAAAGTCTTCTCATTCTCTTCCATTCCCAGTAACCCTTTGCATCTTCAGGGAATTATCAGCTTGCTTGGAGTGAAATGATTAAAGAAAAAATTAAATAAGAAAGGAAAAGTAGAGAGAATACACATTCATGTATATATCAATAAAGATGCATATATAGTGAAGTGATTACCAAGAATATAGAATAAAAATAGAATGAGAATTACATATCACCAAGGAAACCAAACCAGGCAGTCCTAGGTTTGACGATAAATACATCCAATAAGAAAAGGCCTCTTGGATGAGATTGGAGTATTTTGAGTAAAGTGAAATAACCACCTCTTAATTGCTGGTGTTAAAGGTCCATAGATTTGATTAGGGTCCCAAAATTTTGGGTAAATAGTGAAACCTCAAACAAAAACAAAACACTATGAAAGCATAAAAATACAGTTTTATAGAATGACCAACAATACATTTTATCTGTAGTTGAATGCATACAATTACCTCTATATAATAAATGTCAATGTTAGTGTGTCACACATTTTCAATAAGAGGGATACAACTCTCAATAGATCATCTCCTTCTATCTATATAATAAACTAGAAGCATTTCTTTTGGCGAATTATATCTGTGCTTGATTAAAAAATATACGAAGATAATACAGCAACCGCTATCAGATGATTTAAAATATTTTTGCCCTTCCTTGCCTTTTAAAGGAGTGCCATTTGCCGTGCTGATGTTGCTACATGCCTTACTTCTTGCCTATATCTCACACTGCAAATTTTTTCTAAGTTCTATACTAAAACATTAAAACTGTTACGAAAAAAGAACTAAACAAAATGAACACAAAAACGATCAGCTTTAAAAAAAAGGATTCATAACTGGAAAAACCGAATGAAAAAAAGAATGTTAGCAACAAAAACTTTTTTTTCACACCCAACCCAGTTCTGCGGAATCAGAATCAATGTTGAAAGAACAAACCGAATGAGCCAATTTGAGTAAAGTGCCATTAAGATTTAAATGCAGCTATCGATTTTTTTTGCATGCTAGCATGCTAGTTAACATTCATTTCAGTCAGCTGTTGGCTCACGCTGGCCAATAGAATCTTCCTGCCTATTCGTGGCAGCCAGCTATAGGCTCTCGCTCTGGCCAGTAGAAAATAGCTGCAAACTACATGAAAACTGCTGTAGAAACATGAAAAAGATCGATTATTTCCACTATTGATGGGAGTTGGGAAATGCAAAGTTAGTCTAGGCCTTCCCATTAACTTGGAGCATGTGCATGTAAATTTTGGTGCAAATCAGTCGAAAATTGTGGCCGTGCATTCGTTACACACACACACACTGCCTTTTATAGATAGAGATGCCAATGTCAATGTCTCACTGTGTCATACTCTACTCCTGGAGGCCATATACCAACATATCATACCATTTTACAATCTGTGAACAAATTAAAAACATTCTGGGCTGGATCCAGACACATAATCCTGAAATTTTGGATTTCCAAGTTTTCATTACTGTGATTGTTTTCAGTGACTTTTTATATGATTTTTTTGCAACAGATTTTTTTGTACAATAACAATTTTTATAACTTGGAAATAAATTTGAGGATAATTGAAAGTTACCCATGAAATAAAAATAATTGTTTGTATAGAAAATAAGAACCTAATTCATGAAAATTGTCTTTAAGTGGCAGCAGAAGAATTATCATTGAACTTTTAAAAGAAAAGCTTAAATATTAATGCAATACTTAAATGCTTTTGATCAATTTTGAATTTTTGTAGTTTTTTTATTTGCCTATCAAATCTACTCCTCCCCTAAATTATTATGATAATTATGGAATCAAAGCTCAAAATCAGAAGAAGGCCCCATCAACAAAGCTCTTCACAGAAGAAGGCACAATCAATATTTTTCATCAGGAGCCATAAAAAATATATTTATATAAAAAATTAAATATAAAATTGTTCAAAATATTCTTATTATGGCATAAATTTTTTTATAGAGGTTGATATGCCGCTTAAACAAAACCAACCAACCAAACCAATCAAAATATTTAGATTTCAGCATTAAATAACCCCTATATTTTGATCATGTTTTTTTGAAAAATCAACCAAGATCTAAAATAAGAGCTCTTTTCAGTAGTGATGACATTTTTTTTTATAAACCCAGTTATCATTAGGGTTTATATACCAATGAACTTAAGAGTTTACATTAAGAAAATTGGAATAATGCCAAATATACCATCACTTAAGAAGTCTTGTGTTGCTTGGTTCTGCAAAAAGTGCTGTTTATTTATGACATGATGAAAAACATGGACAATATAAGACTTCATGTTGAAAACCAAAAATCATGCAAAAGAAGAAAATAATAATAATGCAGTTTTAATTTCTATGTCCACATTGTCTGTATAAAGAGATACTATCTCTGATATTGAGAATTCTTCCCCGATAAATATAGAAAATTCCAAATGGTATATTTATATACTATTTCTCATATCAAGAAAGAAATACCAGTTCGATTTCTCTAGGCTTGCACATTTTCATCATTAAGACTTTAAAGTTTTTATGGTATTTTTTCATTTTTTCGAATAAATTGTTGAATATTGTACTTGACATTATGGACAAACTGTCTGGAGTTATTGTTTTAAGTATTTTTGACCATCTCAGTCATTTCGAAAGTACCACACAGACACCACATTGGTTCTGGAAAATGACTGAGATGGTCAAAAGTACTTGAACAAAAAGATACTTGATGAGGTCCGTAAAAAACGTGTGAGGTTTTTTTTTTCATTTTTCATTTCAGCATTTGAAGTAAAGTCTGATGATCCAGAACCCTGTTAAAGGGGTTATTTGAAATAATTATTACATGGAATCTTAACGTGGTCTGTTTTTTTATTCAAACAGATGCTCTGAATTTTACATTGAGCTCTCTGGATATCATCCTCCTCAAATCTACCCATACGGATTACCTAATTATTTTATTTATATATAAATATATATATATATATATATATAATTTTTGTAAATTTACATTGAGCACTATTTAACAATTTAAAAAATAAAAAATTTAATAAGAACACTGGATTATATATAACATAAATGTTATTTTTTTTATATATATATATATATATATATATATATATATATATACACACACACAAACACACAAGTGTAACAGCAAAATTGTCCAAATCGTGTAACAGCAAAATTGTCCAATTGTTAGGTTAATTTTGAACTGTTGTATCTTAGAGATGATTAAAGATATCTTACTGGAATTCTCCTAGGGTTTTATAACACTATTGGACTTTGAACAATAAGAATGTATTTATCTCTAAGTTGAAATGATTATCCCTCTTGCTGTTGTGAACGACTGATCCAGATTTCCTCTCTAGTGTTTCCTCTTTTGTAAACTTATTCACTGTTCTCTTGATGGCACTCGAATGGACTTATCCTTTTCGTCTCAAATTGCTCACTTGGAAAGACATAAAAGGGGCTGACACAAAATGATTTTAACCTGCTCTCTTTCTACCTGAATAACACAAAAGATTTTTCAGTGATTCTTATGAAAAATGGTATCAAGATGGCTAAACATCTTATCTGAAAACCTGGAAAAAAAATTAACTCAATTAGTTTAATGGCTTTTGAGATATTAAACATTATATGGAATAGACAATTATCCCATGATCTGGACAATTTTGATGTTACACATGGTATATATATATATATATATATATATATATATATATATGTGTGTGTGTGTGTGTGTGTGCATTACAATTCTATGTTATGCTATGAATTATTTGGACTAGCATCCTTATCTTTTTTGTTTTTAGCCCACTCCTATATTAATGCATTATTTAGTCTATCACAGATGTATGTTGTATCCAGTAGTCGTTGAGTTGTTCCCAGAATGGCTTTTATCCAATTAATTGTAACTTAATTATCACATTTTGTGCTATAAATTATGCTGACACCAGCTGTGAGAATATTGCAAGTTTTTATTGCACGAGCCAAGATGAAAATCATAGGTTACAGTATTGACATGCCCTGATTGCAAGGTAAAATATCATTCAAAGTGTTTTCTCAAATCAGAACTCAAAATCTTATGAGCATCAGGGATTTACATAATGTGTTGAGAATATCCTTGAAAAATATGATTCGTTTATACTTTGCTGTTAAAATCTAAAGAACTACTTATAGAAAGATCAATAATATCATTAATAATAGATGTGAATGCTATAGTTGATAACTATTTTTCTTGTTGCTGTTATACATGCATGTATGGTAAGGCAAGGAAGGAAAGAAGAGAGAAGGCAAAAAGAAAAATTGACTGATCATGGACCACAGTTGTATTATTTGCTGGTCAAGCTCAGGGCCGGTGCAAAGGTGTCAAACCGCCCATCCCCGAATCTATGATATGGGGTCCTCTTCTCTACTACATCACAATTTTCATAAGGTAATAGTCATATAAAATACAAATTTTTATTGTAACCTAATTATGTACGATAATGGATCATATGAAATATAAGTGAACAATACAACTAGGAAAATTGAAAATAAATACAATGTATTTAAATATGAATTACAGACATGTCATAATAGATCATTCCATCTTAAATAAATCAACATGATTTTGCGGCAATTTTTAACATCAACTTGAGATTTTTCCTGTTAAAAGGTGAATATTAACATGTTCAACATTATGGATAAAAAAAATAGTGAATTTCATATAGTGTTTTATCAAGACTTAGCATAAGCAAAATAAATTCATAGATTTAGACAAAAAAAAAAATAAAAAAAGCAAATATCTCTATCAGAAACACAAGTTTTTGTATGTCTCTATTCTCTTTGTTTATTTTATTTTTATTGAACACACACCCTTGTCTAACTTCCACACCTGTTTCAACAATTCAGTAATTGAAATTTAATTATGACAATAATGGATTATATGCAAAATAGGTGCACAATTCAACTACAAAAATTGAAAATAAATACAATGTATGTAAATAAAAATCAAAGACATGTCATAATAGGTCATTCCATCTTAAATAAATCGACAATGTTTTGTGGAAATTTTTCATATCAACTTGTGATTTTCCTTGTTAAAAAGTTGAATAATTTTAACACATTCAATATTAAGGTTAAAAAGTATTGAATTTTATATAGTGTTTTTTGAGTCTTATCATGAGCAAAACAGATTCACAGATTTGGAGAAAAAAAACCTCAGAATGATATCAAAATTGACAAAATATTTTAATTCAATAGTTGTGTTTAGTTTAATTTGCGAAGTATGTAAATGTAAGTAGGGAAAAAAAGAAAATGAGGTTCACAAAGCATTGCCTGGGGCATCAGTCAGGCTTGAACCTCCCTGGGTCTGCTAAAGTCTAGGAGAAATGGTAAAGAATCAGAAATGGAAAAGATAAAATAAAATGTAAATCATACATTGAAATAAAAAAGAAATTTTTTGGAAAGGAAGGTCAACAAACAAAGTGTATGCTACTTGAATTTCCATTACTGTGATGATAGTCCATGATGAAAGTTCAAAGAACTGATTTACTTGTCATCCGTATGCCTTTGACAGAAGTCTGAACATGTATAGGAATAGCAAAAAGCTAAACCAAGTGTTAAGAAAGAAGAAAATTTCATTGGAAACAAAGAAAATAATGCTGAACTGTTATGCAATATCAATCCTCTTGTATATCAGTGAATGCTGGACAATCTCCTAACAGATAAAGGGAAAACTGGAGATAACAAAAATGCTCTACAGAAGCATGTTGAGAATACAATGGATGGATTGCATAAAAAATAAAGAAATCTTAAGGACAATGGGAAAAATAGTGACACTTAGAATCAGAAAGAGAGCTGGAATTTTTTTGACACATAATAAGGAAAGCAGGCTTGGAGAATTTGATGCTCACATGACATTGTGAAGAAAATGGCAAATTACCTTGTCAAACCAAATTACCATGTGTCGCATGTATCCTACGATGGGAACTGTGGTGAAAAAGAAAGTTACTTGCTGAAAGAAAAGGGCATGTATTCTGCATGATATGCTGAAGATGGAATATTCAAAATAGAAACAAGTCAGTTGCAGAAGTTGACGTGAAAGTATTTTGATATGTTAATATTGTGCATCTTCTCCCAGTTTTGATGAATGAAAAAATATGCTCGGTTGATAAAAGCAGTTGGTCTTCTTGAATCAGGGAGAAAAAAAAAAGACAGAATTAGTGTATTTAGCTAACATGGCTATCGTCAGTGAGTTAGTTATTTTTCTGATTGGTTACATGCATTATGATTTGTGACATAGTACCTGCAAATCGAGATCTCGACACTTTCTTTTTGCCCCTGATCTTCGAGTCTGAACTTACAGTGATTTGTTCTCTTCGTTGTGGAAGTAATCTGCAACAAATATTTTCCTTTGCAATCCAAGAACTCTTACACATATCAAAGGCAAAAGGGACAGGGAGAAAACAGTGGGCTACCTACATGATGAGCTTGTGTCAATGGATGGTGGAATAATGGGTGGGAGGCTAAATAAAGGTTCAAACCTTGCTAAGAGCTACATGGTATAGGAAGTTTGTGGAAAGCCATGATAACCACATGCCTCGACTACATTAATTTAAGCATACTACTAGATTGGTAACTAGGTTCCACTGTTGAAATAACTACTGCAACTTCCACTCCAACAGTTTCTTTTCTCACACTTCCCACCTGTAGAACCCCCTTGTTTCCCTGACAGAGGAAGTCCACATGAAGGCTGTTTGTGTGTGAGTGAGGTATAGTTGTGCAGTACCAATGAGGTACAAGAGAAACTCATGATCTGTGGCTGGCTAGTGGGCAAAGAAGATATGGCAAAAGAAAGTTCTGATTGTTCTCCACTACTATTTCTGCTACAAGAAATATTTGTGGAGAACAACTGAAAGAACTGGCTGAATTTAGAATTTGGAGAACATATATTTGTGGGTGGAGAATCGCAGAAGCATTCTCTGTGTAGTCTGAGGTGTCTACCAATTAGACAAAAGAGTTTTGTCTTTGCTCACAACTATATCCTTATAGTAACCACTCAGCAACCCCTGTTTTATCGCCTACCAACTGCCCTATTTTTAGAAATAATGAAATGCTTCATAAATCATGATGAGATTTGAATGTCATTTACGATGTAATAAACAGGCATAAGACCAAGTAAATAGAATATTCGTTTTCCAACCATGAGACCAAGGTTCGAATCTCATCATGGTTCTATTTATCAAGAAGATGACTTTTTGATGTTACCGGCCTGGTGAGGGGATCCCAGCATACAGCACATTTGGAAAGTACCTGAAAACCATACCATGGGTTGACTCAAACCTTGTCAGTGAGATTGGATCGACTGAACCATTTGGGAGCTGATGATAGTTGTGCTAGCACGAAATCACAAGTCATCATGACCAAGAGTTTTAGTGTACTGGCGTTGTTCAAACTGTTGATAATGCCAGATAATGTGTTCTCTCCCAGAAACTGTAACTAAGGTACGTTCAGCATAGTTGCAGTATAAACCACAAGTGGGCTCTGTGGATATTTAGCAAACACAAATGTGCCTGAGCATGCGTCTGCAACAGGGATTAGCTAGCTGCCCTAGCAGACAAGCATACTCAGATACAAGCAGCCACAACCCCTACAACAGGATGTAATACTTTTAACCATAAACTATATTTTTGAAAAATATGATTAGCTAATCCTTTGTAGTGGTGCTGTAAGTATTGTTGGCTAGGGTCACCGTGAATATAATAAAGAAGGAAGACTGTGTTCTTGTAAAACAACACCCCCACATGAATAATGTACAACAAACACGAGAGAAAAATAATCAATCTCAATGAACATTAATAATATATTGTATTAACAATGATATACAAATATCAGCAATAGTATAAAAAAGTTGTTCCCCTTTTTCCGTAATAAAAAGGGTAAATTTAGCTAATAAATGTTAAGTACAAAATTGACTGTAATTTAAATACAAGGTTCAATTGAAGCTAAATAAAGTGTTTTACCAGTGTAGAAAAATATAATGTTCATGAGTGATATTAATAGGAATCAGTATGATTACTTGGTTGAAAGATAATTAAAAATTAAAATGTCAATATAGCGCCGTGCCTTGCTTTCCAAGAGTTGAACTGCTACTGCCTGTGTTGGCAAACAGTGAGAGTTTATATAGCAAGCTTTAGGCTCAAGATGGCTTAGCGCGAAAATAGAGAAAAGATATTAAAATACGTGATTGGTCAGGAAATGGACCAATCCGTGATTTTAGAGAAAATTTTGAATTACCTGCGATGGTTAAATTGTCCTATGATAAGTATCATGTATTTACTATCCAATAAGAATAAAGAAAACGGAGGTGTGGCACATGTAAGTGATTCCCACACTTTTCCGTCTGAATTTCTGGGATAAGGAGTTATCTTTATTTACACTATTTACATTTAGACTATTGTCTTCATCTTTGTTGTTATTATCACAATGTTTCAGCCATAGTGCTCTCTAGCTTTTATCAGGTGCATATTGATCTGGGTAACCTGTAAGGAATTCTGAACTGAACCCTTTATTTAATCTTCGGGAGTAGACTGTTATTGTTCCACTGCTCATGTCTAGGGTTATCTGTCTACTTCTTATTTTTAGTACTGCTCAGTTATTGCTTGCCTTGTTTCCACTGAGTCCAAACACAAATTGACCACCCTGGGGATTGAACTCGGAATTAATGTGTCAACAAATTCATAAACCAATGCACGTATGTGTCTGTCGTTTTCTTTGATCTGTGACATTTATTTCTTAATCTCCACTTTCTCTTAACACTTTTGTCTTGCATTTAAGAATGTTTCTTAATCCCTTCCTGGCATTCCCTGAATCCGTAACAAGCACCCCTTCATGGTGCCAGTGCCTATAGTTAAGAACCATGGTCCTAATGACAGCTAGATGGTTGTGCTAAAAAGTGTTATAAAAGATCGTCCCGGGTAAGACGTTAAACTACATCCGTGTCCTGGGTAAGACAATAAACTACGTCCAGCAGCAAGGCCTCTGATCAGGAGGTTTTGAGTAGCATGGAACCACCTCTCAATTGCTGGTGTTCCCAGGTCCACCCTGACCCGGGGCGGTAGCACCTGTTAGGGTCTTAGCTATGGGCAAATAGTTAACTATTATCAGCAATACTTTTTTGAAAAAAAATTATTACCAGCAATACAATTTTGAAGGAAAAATATTACCAAAAACAAATTTTTGACAAAACAAAATATTACCAGCAATAAAAAATTTTGCTGGAATTAAATAACCCATTGAAGTTGATATGCTGTAAAATAAAATAAACAAAACCATTATAAAAGAAAAGAATACAAACTCTCTTTTCTCTTATCTAGAGGGTGCTGTTGGAACATAATATCTTTTTATTTCTCTTGAACTCATAATTTCAATGTCACCAAATTCATGAATCATAATAACCTAATGGAGTAAAGTGCTGGTTCATGAATTTGGTAACACAGTAATTGTGAGTTCAATTCCTTGGCTGGGCAGTGGAAATGGGTAAGCAATAACTGAGCAGTACTAAAAATAAGAATTAGACGAGATATCTCTAGACACTGGTAATGGAATGAGAATCTACCCCCAGAGATTAAATAAAGGGTTAATTCCAGAATTCCCTGTAAGTTACCCCAATATACACCTGATGAAGGCTGAAGAGTACAATATCCGAAATGTTATGATAACAACAACAAAGATGTGGAAAACAGTCTCAATGTAAATAGTGTAAGTAGCTAATGATTTATTACTATAATCAAAGGATTAATTAAATTGTGAGAAAAGAAACTGTTAGCATAGAACTTAAAACTACAGCTAGCCAGCTGAACTGTCAATTGATAAGATCTGGATGCCAGTTCCAGTGAGGTACATGAGAACCTGTGGTTGGCTACTAAGTGGGCAAAGAAGCTATGCTGAAAGAAAGTTCTGATTGTTCTCCACTAATATTTCTCCTTAAATTCATGAAGTCTAGGTACCATAGCAAAGAGCTCATCTGAACAATTGTAATGAAAGTATTTATAGAAAAGACAGAGAGGCAATCTTACAATGGTGGGTAAGTAACTGAAGCTGAACTGCCAGAACAATAATATTGCTGATTTTTCTTTGGATCTTATCATGGACCCTGAGATAAATAGCAGGGGCATCGGACTATATGTGGTAGCGATATTCTAAGCATGGCCAAATGGTAGACTTATAGATATAGAAGATAGATTCTGGAGAGAAAAATTGTCTCAAATGACACAGTGATCCAACTTTCTTAGCAGCTGAACTAGCAATGGCTTCAATATAATCTTTCCACTTCATGTCAGCTGAGAATGTTAGCCTGAGACTAACTTAGGTAAGCATTATCCATGCTGATGGAAGGCAGAAATGGATCTCTCAGATGATTACTGGAGAAGAGTTTAGTGTTGGAGACATTAAAATTAACAAGCTATCTTTTGCCCTAGTTAACAATGGTCTTGAAGGCAATTCATGTAAATGCTGGAAGGGGAAGGTAGCCTGGAACCAAGAATTCATTGGTAGCAATGGAAGAATTAAAGTTGGTTTCACAATGGGCAAAGATATCTGGTGACCGTTCCGAGAGAAAAGATTCTATACTGCAGAAGTTGGAATGGATACCACAAGTATTGCAGAAAGAGAGGTTGAGGGTGGTGGGTAGGCGTTTTTTGTTTACTGGTTTAGTTGTATTCCTTTTTGCGGGGTTTTCCATTAAATTTATTTTAAGGAGAGTACAAAGACCCCTATAATTGTTATTGTCTGTCATCAGTGGCAATACACACTAGCCATGTTTATATGCCACTGGCATACAAACCAGGCTGTGAACAGAGCATAATGTGGCCTCAGAGTTGCCCACTTGAAATACATGCAGGGAAACCTACCCATGCACAACATGGTATTACAGATACCCCAGTATTATGTGACTGTTTATCAGTGCAGCCCTCTAAGAGCTACCTGAGAGTTTGGGCTCCTAATGCTCAGTCGGAAGCAGCAGCCAGTAAACTGCCAACCTGGTACCCTCATAATGGAAGCTGAAACAGATTTGATTTGGTACAGAAACAGCCAATTAACACTAAGGCGAATTACACATACATGCACACATATAATAGCTGGTCACTCGTATTTGAGGATACATGTTTACTAGGGCGGCTAGCCAATCCCTATTGCAGACGTTTGCTCAGGCACATTTGTGTTTGCTTGACACCCACAGAGCCCACCTGTGGTTTATACTGCAACTATGCTGAGCAGATCTTTGTTACAGACAGTTTCTGGGAGAGAGCGTGTTATCTAGTGTGATCAACAATTTGAACAAGGTCAGATGCTCAAGCCCTCAGCCATGATGACTTGTGGCTTTGTACTAGCGCAGCTATCGATGGCCTCCAAGAGTTTTGTCTACCCAATTTCACTCTCACAAAGCTTGGGTCAACCCATGGTATGGTTTTTAGGCACTTTCCAAAGGTGCCGCACGCTGGGATAGATCTCGATCCAGTCCGATATATATATATATATATATATATATATATATATATATATATATATATATATATATATATATATGTGAAGATAATAAAAATAAGATAGATGGCAACAGTCTATGAACATAAACAGAGTTGTTTAAGAAAACTTACTTTGGATTTTGTTTAGCTTTGCTTTCAGCATTCCAATACTCAGCAGTTTATTTCTTGAAGGGCTTTGCTTTCTTTTGATTTGGGTATCGAACTCCTGAAGCTCATCTTTTGTCCGAGGAAGTGGAAATCCATCATTTTCACCTGCAATACAAGAAATAGACAGGAAGGGAGTAAAATTCTGAAAATTTACAACCGTTCTTCATGATGAATTGTTAAGGTAGAAATAATCATTGCAGTTGTTTCAACAGTTAACTATTTTTATAAGGAAACATTCATTGAACAAACAGTAATAGTAGCTGTTTCCTTATAAGGAAACATTTTGGCATCCATTGACTTAGCATCAAATTCTACTTTTGGTTGAAATTTATAAAATCATTCTATTAAAACAATTTTTCAGGAAAATAGATTTTAAGAGAATTGGTTGCTCAGTCAATGAATACCAAAGGTTTCCTTATAAGGAAAAAGCTACTATTACTCTTACTGTTTATCACTTCACAATTTTTGTATCAATTCACTCCAAGCAAGGTGATAATGTCACTGAGATGCTACTGGGAATGAAAGAGAATGAAACAGACTTTAGAATGAACCAGAAATCAAATCTTAAAAAGATTTTCATTTTTCATCATGCTTTTTTTTTTCAATCAATTCACCTGAAAAAAGGAGATAATGCGAATAAGATGCAAGGGGCTCCTGGGAGTGAAAGAGAATGAAAAAGGCTTTAGAAGGAACTGGAAATCTAATCCTAAACAGGAAAGAAGGGATAAACTTCTACTCCTGTTCCAAAAACTGGGGAAGTATGTGAACTGGGCAACAGGCGAACCTCTTATTGTATAAAAAGAATAAGGAGTCAGATTCAAAAAGGGCTATTATAGCAAAAACAAAAAAAAAGAATGAAGCATGTAAACAATCAAGTAGTTTTAAGTAAAATGGAAATAAAAATAACAATTATACTTAAAAACAGAGAAAGAAAACCAAAATTTCCAGGACATATAATGAGGAAAGAAGGCTTGGAGAATTTGACATTCCCAGGACATATTGAGAAACAGTGAGTAACCTTCTGAATGAGCTTGTGTAAATGGATGTCAGAACAGAGATTTGGAGGGATAGTAAAAAAACAAACATTGTTAAGAGCTACAGAGATAGGAATTTGTGGAGAATTATGCCACATAAAAAAAAATGTTTCTCATTTTGAAAAATTTGAGAAAAAACAAAGACAAATAACCAATATTTTTTTAACAATTACTGTATATAATTTATTTCATTCAAACTCTTGAAGTATTACCATAAATAAATCCATATTTTTCATTGTTCTAAACAAGTCAAAGATTGTTGTGTTACCTCTCATTATCATAATTTAATTTGGAAAAGTGGTTAGAGTTCTTTGCTAAAAATGTCTCGATTTTTGCTGGATTATCTTCACTGAAAATATGATTAACTTAAATGGTTCTCAAAGAAAAATGAACACTGAAATCATAGCAGATGGTCCTATCCCATGATGCCTTATAATAAAATTTGGGTCACAGAACAAATTAACCCTTTACTGACAGCAAAGAAAATGTCAATACTGGTTTAAGTTTTGTCAGGCATATCTAAGCTCCCTTTGCATTCACACTTGATTATAAAAGAAAACATTGTGTAGCTTAGGTATTATAACATTTGAAAAATAATCCTGAGGTTTTAGGGCTTAACTACTTAAGTTGTAAAAAGGATCATATAAAAGCTTGTAAGTCAAATTATTTAAAGACAATTCAGTTTTCCTTGAGTTTTTTTAAAAAATGAATTGTATCAATAATAATCTACCTTTATTATAGGATCACTAAAGAAATAGAGGTATATATATATATATATATATATATATATATATATATATATATATATATATATATATACACACACACACAAACACACATACCGGTTGTAACAGCAAAATTGTCCAACTGTTAGATTAATCTTTGAACTATTGCATCTTAGAAATGCTTAAAGATATCTTACTGAAATTCTCTGAGGTTTTTATAACACTATTCGGCTCTACTTTGAACAATAAGAATGGATTTCGCTGTAAGTTGAAATGATGATCCCTCTTTTTGTTGTGAGCTCCTGATCTAATTTTCCTCTTTATTGTTTTGTCTTTTTTAAATTTATTCACCTTTCTCTTGATAGTTCTTGAATGGACTTTGAAGATAGAAGCCAGAATAGGAATGTTGGTACCATTACTGAAGGCCTGAATGATCCTTTTCCTATCACCATTGATCACTTGGGAAGACAAAGTGGGCTGACACATTATATATATATATATATATATATTTTCATGTTCAATGTTAAATTTTCTCGATGTTTTTCACACAAACAGAAAATGTCTCACATCAAGAATATTTAACATTGAACATGAGGAAAAATTAATTATTTTTAATAATATGTGGAAAAATTAATTATTTTTAATAGTATGTGGAAATCTCCACTTTTACCTGAAGATGGTCGCGAGACCAGAAACACGTGTCGTAAAATTATGTAAAACAAAGCATAATATTTTTTCTAAATAAATCCACATTACAACCAAAAACGTTTTTGGCATCTCTTTTCTCTTCTTTTTAATATATATATATATATATATATGAAGTTGACAAATCTTAAATGAGTATGGTACAAAGGTGCATGGGAGAAAGAAGGTTTTCGATGATGTGATATATAATGGCAGAGCATTAATATAATTTTCTTGATTACTTTGCAGCATACATTAAGCACCCACTACTATCAATTTCATGCATTTGCACACAATCTTAAGGTAGTCAGTAATTGTTTTTTGTGAAATGCACATTTTATATATCTTCAGCTTGCTCAAAGTTCCAACGAGGGTAGCCAATGTGTATATATGTACACACCAATTAAACTCATCAGATTGTGTTTTGAAGGAAATAAAAAAAAAAAAATGACTATTGCTATTTTAAAAGTAAAAAACCCAAACACCAGAAAAAATTCAAACAATGTGTACATATGTACACACCAATTAAACTCATCATAGGGTTGTTGATGGCTGAGATGGAAATGCAAAAAAAAAAAAAAATTGCTATTACTATTTTAAAAATAAAAAAAAACAACAAACAGCAAGAAAAAATCAAAAGCATGCCTAGAAAGTGCTCTATAGCATAAGAAGCAATAGGGCCTCAGCAAAGTAGCATAATATTAAAAGTAAAATAGCTCTTGACATTAGTGAGCCCTCAAAGTCCCACATATCAGAGCATATATATTTAAGTAAATATACAAAATAAGTAAGCGAGTATGATACAAAAAGTACATTAAAGAAAGAGCTTGATGCCATATTTACTTAAAATAATTTTCTTAATTACTTTCCGGCTTACAATGACTAACAACCACAACTTTTATTATACATTTACATGTAATAATCAGGCAGCCAGTAACTGTTTTTTGTGAAAGGCACATTTTATACCCCCTCACTTCACTCAAGATATCACAACAAGGGTAGCTGATGTGTACAGGATATATACACACCAACTAAACTCACCGAGGTAGCAAATGCCTTTGCTGAAGCCCTATTGTCTCCTATGCTATAGGGGACTTTCTAGGCACCCTTTTGATTTTTTGGAGGTGTCTGGTTTTTAAGGTGATGGTAAATTTTCAGCATTTCCCAAAAATATTTGTGTGAAAATGAATGCAGAACGTTCATCTGGAAGGCAGCAATTTCTCTTTCTGAATCACTATTAATCTATGGTACTCTGTAGGTGACTTTTTTTCACTAAGCAAAATGTTAGTCCTGCCAATACAAGCTGAATTTGAATTTTTTGGTTGTGTAGCCATATCCTTCTATGGCAACAAAGACAATCTAGACTTAAATTGTGTGACAGGCTACTGCAATTTCAGATATATAGAACTAATATATAAAACACTATTATTTTGGAGGCATTCCATATACAGTAAAAGGGGAATTAATATTTATAAATGATGCAGAATGCTAAATG
This sequence comes from Acanthosepion pharaonis, assembly GCA_903632075.3. Classification (NCBI taxonomy): domain Eukaryota; kingdom Metazoa; phylum Mollusca; class Cephalopoda; order Sepiida; family Sepiidae; genus Acanthosepion; species Acanthosepion pharaonis. The sequence goes on from CAHIKZ030002163.1 coordinate 204,074, forward strand.
TTAAACTACTCACATCATGAAGGGATTCAAAACAAAAAATTGATTATACAGTCAGATTTTGAAAAGTAGCTCCTAAAAAGAACTTTTCAGCACTCTCCCATATCTGAAAATATTAAACTCATTGCAATTTACATTCAGTTAGATCAGTGGAAATCATTTTTTTTACCCATGGACCCCTTTGTTTTTTTTTTATCTTGGTGGATATTTTCATAGCTATTGGACATAAGAACAATTTTCTATTCTTCACTAATATAAATTTTAAGGTTTTAATTATCAAAAGAAATAGTATACGATTCTTTTATTTTTTAAATTAAAAAACTAATTTAATACAAATAAAATATTCTACTATAATTATAATAATAATTATTATTACTATTTTTAATTAACACAACAATTGAGTTTTGCCTGTGGACCCCCGGAAATATTACATGGACCCCTAGGGTCCATGTAGACCCCGGTTGAGAACCACTGAGTTAGATAGATAAAATATTTTACCAAAATGGAACGTGATGGTCATTGACAATAAATACAGCCTTATACCAAACTTTACATCAATGGTTTTCTTGCTTAAAGACAGAAAATTAAACACAGTATTTTTTTTTCATCAATGGAACCCAAATGGTTAAGTCACAAATCCAATTAAAATTTAAAATAATGTTTTTTATTATTAAAATATTACTGCAGGTTTTATTTCTAAAATAGTTTAATTGGGGTCATTAAAAGATGATAGCATCTGTACAGTTGCATTTGTAATCATATAACATAAAAAGAATCTCTTTTCGTCTGCTTTTGTTTATTTGCTTCCAGTAATTCATGAATAATAAAGTACATTAGAAGGAAGTGCTGAAAAGTTCTTGTCTTGGTCCTCATCTTAAAATCTGACCAAATGACCAAACAGATTTTTGGGGAGGGAAAAGTTTTCTTGCTCAGATAAAACAATTTAGAAAGATCTTTGAAAAAAATATTATTATCATCAAAAACAGACAAGCTGTTTCACAGCTCATCAGTGTGGCTAGACATCCAATCACTTCAAGCCTGGACTGAAACCCGACTGATTTGATATCAGTTGGAGATTCTAACTCCTAGACCATCAATATAAATCCATAAAGAAAAATATAATTTTTCTATATTTATTTTTTATAAACACACCAGTCACTTAGAGAACTCAATCAAACTCTATATATATATATGAGTGTGTGTGTGTGTGTGCTGAAATAGTTCCGTCAGTGGAACTCCCTTCTGTTTACTTGTTTCCCTGAAAAGTACAATCTTCAAAAGTTTAAATGCAGCATCAACCACCATCTTTTATTGCCTTGAAACCTGTTAACCTTCTGTCCTTTCCTCAATCCTCCTATATTCAGACCTTTCTCTTACTTTCATTCTCTGTAACCTCCTGTGTACTACTGTCATTCCTGCCTTGCTGGGGGTGGAATGATTAAAATATATTATATATATGTATATATAAAAAAGAAAGAACAGTAAGATATATAATCTGGTATTATAAATATTTTTATTTTTGCAAAATAGTGCTCAATGTAAATTTACAGAGCATTAATATTATAAATTAACTGATTAACTGATGAAAAAATTATGATATAAAGATAGAGATAGATATAAATACATTTTATTGTTCAAAGTCCAATAGTGTTATAAAATAAAGGAGAATTCCATTAAGATATATTTAATCATCTAAGATACAACAGTTAAAAATTAACCAAAACAATTAGACAATTTGTTGTTACACTTTATTATGTATATATATATATATATATATATATATATATATATATATATAAAAAGAAAGAACAATAAGATATATAAAATGAATTATTCTTATGAATATTTTTATTTTTACAAAATAGTGCTCAATGTAAATTTACAGAGCATTAATATTATAAATTAACTGATTTAAAAAAAAATTATGACCTAGTAATATACATACTCATACTTGATGTGAAAATAATTTTACATACTGTAAATGATTCTAATACATTTACTTGTTTTAAAAAAAAATATAATATATTAAAAATTAAAATTGAAATTTTTTTAAATTGTAGTTAAATAAAATGTATTCTAACCTAAAAACACCCCCTTTTACAAAATTTTTTAATTTAACATACAAATAGAAAAAAAATATATAAAGAATTTTTACTGTTAACAATAAAATTTAAAAAAAATCCAGACGACATGCATAAAACGGATGTTAGATTCCAGAAAAAAAATACATAGAAAAACCCCTTACCAAAAGGTAACTAATAACTGATACATCAAAATACAGAGATAATGAAACAAAAATTTAAAATGTCTGGTTGAAATGGATTTCTCAGATTTTGGAAACGTGAATTATTTTTGAAATGTGTTTTTAAAAACCCAGTAATTTTAAAAGTTACTCCAAAAATTCGCTTGAGGATGAAATGGAACTAGTGTCTGTAATTTTATTACAAAATTAAATTCGAAGCTTTTAGCTTCCATTTTTGAAACATGGTTAGAACTGTGTAGCGAAAAAAAACATATTTTAAATCAGTTAATTTATAATATATATATCAGATGTAAAAGCAAAATTGTCCATTTGTTAGATCAAGCTTGGAACCATTGTATCTTAGAAATGATTGAAAATATCTTACTGGAATTTTCTGAGGTTTATATTGGACTTTACTTTGAGCAATAAGAATGTATATTTACTCTCCAAGCTTTAACAGAAGAATCATGATGAAATCGATCATAAACGAAAATGACATATTCATCTTTAATTAAACATAGCTAAGGATCAGAAGCTCATGAAGTATTGAAATTAAGTTCAAATATATATCTATCATTCCAGGATCATTTTTCACCTTATTCAAGATGATCTTCACCCTCTCTAACCTTCTAACTTTCTATCCTGGAGTAACAAGGTGCCTCACAGTTTTCTTTATGATTTCATTTTCAAGTCTTTTTTCACTGCTCTTTGGACTGTCACAGCTGAAACTCCAATTGAGTTGGATCTTTTCTAATTGATCTCTTTAGCTCTAAGGTGAATGATGATCCCTCTTCCTGTTGTGACCTGATCCAGTTTTCCTCTCTATTGTTCCTTCTTTTTAAAACTTATTCAATGTTCTATTGATGGTTCTTGAATGGACTTTGAAGATGGAAGCCAGTATAGGAATGTTGGTACCATTACTGAATGATCTTTTTCCTCTCACCATTGCTCAGTTGGGATAACAGTGAAGCTGACACAAAATCTTAACCTGTTCTCTTTCTAGCCGAGTAACTCAAAGGTTTCATCAGTGATTCTTATGAAAAACAGTGTCAAGATGGCTTAACGTTTTATCTGAAAACCTGGAAAAAAGAAACTCAATTAGTCTAGTGTTTTTTCGTTTTTTTTTAAATATTAAACATTTTGTGATTTGGACAATTTTGGTGTTACATATATTTATATATATGATTTAAAATATTTACAGAAAGTGGGATAAATGATTTAAAGACATTTAAGGCAAACATAATATTTGCAATTTTTTATCTTGATATCAAAGATTAAAATTAATAGATTAATTAAAACTTTAAAAAAGTTTTTTTCTTAGCTGATTCACATTACCTAATAATCATCAATGTTTTTATTTTCACAAAAATAATTCTATATTTATATATATATATATATATATATATATATATATAAAATGTTTCAGGGAAGCAAATCATTATTCAAACATGTTAAAATATACCAGAAAATGAATGTTTATTATATTTTATCATTTGAATATTTGAAGAGAATTGTTTTTAATATAATAATTTAAAAGTTTAAAAAGAAAATAAAGACAAAAACTGTCCAACATTTGGATATTTCTTTATTATATTGGTTGGAGATCTAAGTTTTTGGCCAACATATATATATATATATATATATATATGATAAAAATATAGTTTCAAGGTATGCTATATTTATGGGTTAAAGTGCTCAATATCAAGGATAGACCATATGTAATTATAAAATGGACATTGAGCTAAACATCCAGGGCCAGTCTGTCTCATAAAAAATTCAATGTTCATGTTTGAAATAAAATATTTATAATGAATTCCAGACTGAACTAAAAATAAATTCAAATAGAAACTAAAATAAAAAAAACCTCCAAATATGGGTTAAATAACCCCACCATCCCACAATTGGTCATGTGATTGTATGATTATAAAACCCTGAAGACATAGAAAAAAAGGGTAAAAAAAAATTTTGAGAAATTAAAATGGATTATATTTGGATAAACATACACACGTTAATTTTTTAAATCTGACAAATTTTTTTGATGTGGTGCAATTCAAATAAGCTTGTCAGAACAATTATAAAGAAGTAATGAGTTTGATCCTCACTGGGTGCCTATTATTTCAGCCTTGTGCCACATATAAGCTATGCATAGAAAAATACCAGACTTAGTTAAGTTTTACATAAGAACACAAGTTTGTATCACCAAATGGATATCAAAATTATTCATTACTAAAGGAATAAAATTTATGAAAATGTGAATAAAAAAACACCCACTGTCCCATGGAGAGGAAACCTTTTTTTAATAAAGCATAATCTTTTTTGGTGAATAAGACTGTTAACTATGCTCCCAAGGATTGAACTCTTATTCCTTAGTTAACAAATATTATAAACTTTGTAATTAGAAATGAGCCCACCATAAGAAATTTTAACAAATTGTTCAGAGGACAGTAAATTCATTTGACTTTGGATTCTATGCTGGATAATTTCACAGGTTGAACAAAAATCACATGAAATCTGAAAATGTATTTTAAGAATTTGAAACAAAATTTTTGTTTATAAAAAATTTAATGGAAGAATGATGCCTTAAATGTATCCTGGAATTTCAATTTTCTCTCAATTCTAACAATTGCTATTCTGTTTAATTCAATTTCAATTCTTTTAATGTCTGAACTAAACAATATTTCATTGATTTGATGTTTTCAATTTCAAGTTTGATGTGATGCAATTCTGAATCAAACCTAATTGATCCAAATTTTATTATATTTCCTAATATTACAATTTAACATCCTAATTCATTTTTTATTTTTTGTTCTTTACTCACTAATAGGAAGAACAAAGGTCAATTACAAAACAAAATCCGGATATTTTTTCTTGTTGTTTCAGTAACTCAAGTAGTTTGTTTATGATTTTTATCAACTATACTTTACAAAAGCCCACTATTGACAGAATTTGGCCGGCTAGATTGAGGAGAAAATTTAAAAGAAGAATTTAATGATAAAAAAAAGTAATGGATTGTTGTGTTGGAAAAAGACACACATTCTATAGAATGAATAATTTTTGTTTTTCATTGCTAAAGATTTTTCATTTGAATTAATTCTTACAGCATGAAGTATCTGATATGGGTTTGACCTAAAGTCATTTTGAAGGGGTAAAAGTGATACAAAATTTACCCATTTTGCTATTAAGTAATCTGCAAAGAAAAATACATCTATAATTCTGTGAATGTGTGTGTGTGATCGGATGTTGTTTATGTGTTTCCACATTTTTTTTTTTTTTTTGGGATAGATAATTCATCAGTGCTGGTTTTGAGTCCAAATTGGGTGGAAAAAAATTACAACCTTGAAAGTGAAAAAGAAAAAAAACTAATTTTTACAAAGATTGAAAAAATTCAAAAAAAATTTAATATTTTAAAAAAAAACAGCATTCAATGAACTTAGAGAGTTGAAATCTAATGCAAAAGATTATTAGAATTATAAAAAAAACAATGTTATAAATGAAATTATTGTATATTATTATTATGATGGTCCATGGAAGAGGTTCCTTCCTTGCGAGATTGAAAACAAACAAAAAACGGCTTTTTGTAAAGCCTTAAGGATGAATAACTAATTTTTTTATTGAAAAACCCAATTGTAAATTACTAATAATGATTTTCAATTGGGCTGACTTTAAACTTAAACTGCTCTAACTGAACAGCAAAAATTCCCATTAATGAAACACCCGGTTTTTGGGTTATAATGCTAGTTGGAATATAAATTTTGAATAAAAATTTAAAATTTTATTGTTAAAAAGTACTCTGGAAGGGATCATATCAAAAATGCAACAGAACTTTCTTTTTAATTAATACAAGGGAAGAAACAAAATTATCAAATCTTTTTTTTTACATTTTATTTACACAAAAGATATTTAAACAAGTATGTCATTTAGAATAGACATTTTAACATGCTTCTATTTTATTGCATTTTGTCCAGCAGTCTGCAAGCTTGCATGTTCTCTCCAAGAAGAATGTTTTTGGTAGGTCACATGACCATTTATGCACCACATCCTGCACTTCTATATCTGTAGGTAATTGACGAACACATAAAGCATCTTTGAGCTGTTCAAAGAAATGATAGTTGAAAGATGTGAGATCTGGGCTGTTGATTAATGGTTTCAACAATCAGCCATATGTGGGCATGCATTTTATCCAAACAACAAAAAACAATCAAACAATAAAATATTTTGAAAAGTTTGGTGCAAATTCCTGATTTTCAGACCAGCATATCTTGGACTGTTGGGTTAAACACTTTTTTTCCATGTTTAGTCCAACATTGGATTTTTTTGGATTAATGGGTAATGGTTTGGATTAAGGAATCAGAGAAAGAGTTTAAATTCAGTTGAATCATTAAAATTCACTTAATGTTTTAATACCCTTCTAAGAGAAGGACAACTCTGAATTCAAAACCTGCGGAGGATCAGTTGGGGACCTTGTGGCATGTAGTAAAAATGCATTTGGAAATACTCCCAAAACTCAAATAATTGTTGGATTTTAATGAAATATTCAGGACTCATTCACAAATGGATGAAATTATTTTAGAAATTTTTTTAGAAAAATCTTGGTAAAAAATGTATTTTTTATTGCATAATGGAGGCTCAGTGAAGTAATGGATAGCGGCTTGGATTGAGGAATCGGAGAGTCAAGTTCAAATTTCAGTTGTATCCATTACCGGAATTACATACAAATAATACCCTGGGGAAAGGTAAATGAATTTTCTTTAGAACAATCCCCAGCTATGGATAAATAGTAGGACAGGCTTGGTTCTATAGCCTTTTATGGCAAAATTAAGAGAAAGTAACTCTGAATTAAAAACTGTATGTAGCCCTGGTGTAGCACATACTATACAGCTAAAGAAAAAATCATTTAGATGATCCTAACTATGGTCGAATGATGATGAGGAGTCTTCCAGTATAGATCCTTTTGAGTCTTTTGTAGAATAGTTTTCACAGTGGAGGCTTGTATTTCAATAAGTCGTCCCAAATTAGGTTTGATGTACAAAATGTTAGGAACTTGAAATAAGAGTTAATGACACAGCAATCTAGTTGTGATGGTTGGTACTTCAATGTGCTATATCGACTGACTCGCTCAACACCACTCAGCCCAACTGGCGACCGCTACTACTACTACTTATTATGTGTGGGAGGGTCTATTAATAATAGAATAGGTATGTCAGGTATAACAGAGTCAAAAAAAAAAAAAGAAAGAAGTTAGCATCACCTTTCTCTTTGATGATTGAGTCTAATTTCTTTTCCACTCCAATACTTTGTCTTTTGAATTCTGGCTCATGAACCCATATTTAATCATCTGTGATTATTCTGCTAAAAAATTCTTCACCTTCATTGTTGATCAAGTAAAGGTTGACAGATCTCAGCACACATGCATTTGTGTTCTATGGTAAGCTCTATTGGCACTCATCTCACACAGACTTTATGGAAGCTGAGCTTGTCATGGATGATTTGATAGGCAGAACCATGACGAATCTACAGAGAACTAGATAAGTCATCAGTTCGCCATTACCATCTTTTAAGCTGGCTGAATCATCTCATCAATGGTGGAAGTTGATAGACATCCCTGCTTCTTTGTCCATTATGCTTTTCCAGCTACTTTTAAACTTCTTGGTCAACTCATACACACTACTACATGATAGTGCACTGTCACCATATTGTATTAAAAGCCTCTTTATGAATTTTTACACACGACACACCTTCTGACCAGAGAAGTCTGATCACTGCTTTTTGTTCCTCGTTGGTGCACACTGCTAGCGGAGTGGCCATGTTTACACTGTAACAGCAGCAAGAAAACTTGCATGAGCAAGCTTAGACTTTGATCATATGACCATAGTAGTACCAAATATAATCATGTATTCCCAGAATGCAGTGTAACAAACTGTTGTGTATGATACACCTAATTTACATAAGCGGACTACCGACCATATTAATATGGGTTGGTACCGGAAGACGGGGAAGATAGTAGAGATTAAGAAATTGAATCCAGAGACTCTGCCCGACTGCGATTTAGTCAACCCATTATGCAGGAACAGTCTTCCCAAGAATATACCAAACTAACTGTAAATATTGTGTACCTATTCTTTGTTTCAATACATTTTGTTAACGTACATTTTGTGTTGTATTATTCCATGCTTATTTAAGCTTCAACACAAACCTAAAGATATGTTATGGTGAAAGTGTGGATAATTTTTTTACTTATTTTATATATAATAATAATTGAAAATTTTTTACATCTTTTTCAGGTTAGCAGAAAAGGTAACTAGTACTATAATAGTCAATGAATTAAGAAAAGTACAACTGACTTATCTGGATAGTAAACTTCAGGGCTAGATATTTAATAAATATTGTATTTCATATATATATATATATATATATATATATATATATATGTGTGTGTTTCATTGATTAATATAGACATCATATGTCTGTCTATTTTTATACTGATCCTTTCCAGTTTTCTAATCAGGTCTCTTGATATTAAAATGAAATTCATCAAGGGAGGTGCCGTAGTTTTTCTAATCCAAATACTTTCAATCTCCATCAAAATCATCCTCAGGGGTGAATTATATTGGGACTCTTATATGTGTGTGTAAAATTTCAGATAGAATGTATATACTTGTGTAACATGCGATCTCGTGTATCGTGTGACACCAAAATCTCCACTTCTAAAAATGTATCAAGTGAGAGACCAAATTACAATAGACTAACTTCTTTTCCTCTACCTCTTTATCCCGACTTCTACTTAAATAAGTTAAAAAAGTAAAAGAGATTGATAAAAGTATCATTAGTAATGCTATACTCATTGTGTAAACACATACAGCCATAAACAACAAAATGAGAAACAGCTAAACATCTTATAAATGTAAACGATAGAAAAAAATGCATATTTGTTATGTTTGTATTTTATAATACTATACTAATATGTGAATATTACATGCACTATTATTGGATACAGTTAAGTGAAACATCAGTTTTATCAAAATCATGTTTATTTTAAATACAGCTGTACTTTTTGACTGCAGTAAATGGATAAATAGTTTGGTCAACGGCATAGCCAGGGCTAGCAGTACATATGCTAATTTTATATATGTATGCTGTGACCCCCTTAAAATTAGCTTCAAAATTAGGTCTTCAAAAGTTGCATGATACATGACTATGTATGGTAACTAAAATCTGTAAAAGGACAATATGAATGAATACAAAAAGAAAAACTTATCTGACATGTTTTGTTCTCTGATGGACTTTATCAAGGAAAATATAAGAATTTTATTTTACAAGTATATATAAACAAAAGTAAAAATGTCATTAGTTTTTTTAAATTTTTATATTTAAGAACACTCATAAATATACATAAGGCTTACTGTATTGACTAGGTAAATTATGGAAGATGTTAAGTGATGTAATTTAATATCTAATAAATAAAAATGATTAAATGTTGTTGCCGAGTTTGTTTTTTTTCATATGTAAATATATTATTTTAGTTTGGTTGGTTGGGTTTTATGGCATATCAACCACTGTAGGTCATTTAATGCCAAATTTATTTATATATTTATATATTAAATAGTAAATGTATAGCTGGCAACATTATTTTTTTTCAAAAACGTATAGCTGGCAACATTATTTTTTTTCAAAAACGTATAGCTGGCAACGTTATTTTTTCAAAAACGTATAGCTGGCAACGTTATTTTTTCAAAAACGTATAGCTGGCAACTTTATTTTTTTCAAAAACGTATAGCTGGCAACGTTATTTTCAAAAAAACGTATAGCTGGCAACGTTATTTTTTCAAAAACGTATAGCTGGCAACGTTATTTTTTCAAAAACGTATAGCTGGCAACGTTATTTTTTCAAAAACGTATAGCTGGCAACGTTATTTTTTCAAAAACGTATAGCTGGCAACGTTATTTTTTCAAAAACGTATAGCTGGCAACGTTATTTTTGGACATAGTTTATCGGCATACCCAGGATAGTATTTTACTTTGAGATTTATTTATGTATTATATATTTGAAATAATAGAAATTTATGAATTTAACAGTTTGCATTTCGTTTTTAACATAGTCATGTATGTTGGATTGGGAAAGGAGTAATTCTTTCAGGAAAGGAGATATTTGAAAAAAATCTAGAATGCAGATTTACTGAATCTTACAAAAATATAAATCTGCAACTCAGATTTTTTTCAGATATCGCCAATTCTCTTATATTCTGAGAGAGTTTAGCCTCAGCCGTGCTGATGGCATGCAGAAAAGGTCCTCTATAGTGATTAAATGAAAGCAGTTTAATTTTGGAGGCCATTCCTTGCCCCAGTAAATCCCTGATTGGAAGTTCTGTCAGGCTTTCTACTAAGACAGGAGTAAATAGTTGTTTCATCTGTAAAAATAACCAGTTGGAAAATGATGACATTGGAAAGGTTGTTGATTAAGCCCAGAAACAGTGTAGGTGCATGGATAGAGCTCTAAGGGACTCCTACATTAATATGAAATGAGGTAGAATCATGTCTATTCACAACCTTCATTACATGATTTGTTTGGATTATACCAAATATTCATCCAGAGACATTATAGCTGTTGGGCGTGTGGAAAAGGCCAGTATGTCAAATCCTGTTGAACACCTTTGAGATATCTAGAGCCACAGCCCAAGCTTTGCCATTCTTATCTTAAGCTTGATAGACAAGTTCCGTGGTGGCTGTTAACACATTAGCAGTAAAACTGGTGATACAGAAGTTATATTGTTTATCCAAATGGAGGTCAGGTGAAGTAAGATGCTTAACCAATTCTGCATTAATTAGAGCAACAACATAAAACTTAGTTCCATTTCAGTTAATATTATCTTAATTATTATTAATTAAGTATCTTTTCTTTTTTAGTGTTGATTGAATGATTGGCATGGATGAGGTGAAAAATAGGATAAGAGTAAATTATCATTGGGTAGTCTATATATATATTCAAATATATATTGTTAAATATAACAGACAATGAATGCCTATTACGTTTGATCATGAGCCATTCTAAGTTTCATATAGTGGCTTTAGTTTTGGGGGAAAAATAAAGACAAAAACTGTCCAAATGTTGGATATTTTTTTTATTATGTTGTTCCTTGAGGACTTCCTTTTGTTCAGCACACTCATGCAGAGATGCTAATAATCTATAGAACTGAACTTGTGAGGTACTATACATTGTTTCATTCTATCAGATGTGTCTCTCTGGAACAGCCAGAAAAAGTGATTCCTGTGGGCTATAGAAGCTGAGCATGCAGGGAAGAACCAAGGAGATAAATGTGGTTTAACTTGGTATTTCCTTGCTGGAATTAAAGCATCAATTTTAGATTTCGCCCAGGAGGAGGCCTCAGACACACATTTAGGAACAGGATGATTAAAAACTGCATTCCAAGGGACATCACTAAGAAAGTCACAGAATGAGTCCCAATCCACTCATTGATAACAAAATGATATTCTGTTGATAGGAGGTTTCTGGCTGGTAGGGGAGTGGAAAGAGATGTTTATAGACACTACTGCATGATCAGAGTTGCCAAGAGGGCAGAGCTGCATAGTATGTGTCCAGGATAAAGTTAAGAAATCTAGAAGAGAAGTGTGTCCATCAGGGTTACTGGGGAAAGACATGGAGAAGTCTACCACTTGTGTGAGAGATTGAGTGATTGTGAAAAGGGTTTGGATGCTAGCAGGGTCAGTGACAAAGTGTTTTAGCTACTTGATATGGTGGGGATTAAAGTCACCAATCACAGATATTTGCAAACTGGTGTAGGGAGATGGCCTTGTCTATATTATCAGAAATATGATCTAGCATGCAACAGTCATGAGAGGAAGGGGAATGGAAGAGAAAGAAGAGATAGCTGACTGAGTTAAGTAGAGAGAGATGGAGACACATGTAAGACTGATCTGGAGATTCAAGAAAGAGATCCCACAGTGGGAGATGTTCACAGACATAAACTCCTAGATCATGCATGTGGACATTAGAGTCCTTTCTAAGAAAAGAAAAATAGCCAGGAATCAAGAAATCAGAGGAGGGGATTGAAGAGTTAAAATTAGTTTCACAGAGAGCTAGAATATCCGGAGACATTTTGAAGAGGAAAGATTCCACACTGCAGAAGTTTGTATGATTACCAGAAATGTTGGAGAAAAGAAAGTTGAGGGGTTTAGGTGATTTTTGTTGAGCTGGTTTAGATTTATATCTTTGGTATCTTATAGCCATTGTGTGTTTTGGTGAAGAAAATACTCAGGTAGCAGAAGCAGTCAGTCATCTAATGCAATGCACAGAAAGGGAACTGGTGCAGACTACAATATAGTGTGGCCTCTGGATTGCTGACCGAAGGTGCTTGCAGGGATACCCTTCCATGCGTGACATGGCCCCCCGATATTAAGTGACTGCTGATCAGAGCAGCCTCTCAAGATGCTATGCAAGAGTTCAGGCTCCTAACTACCAGTCGGGAACAGCCACAGTATGAAGAGATGTTGCCACCATCCACAGCTATTACAAAAAATCATGACAGCACCACTATTAAGGCCTGAGAAAAGAAAAAGAACTGTGAATCTCTTCCAAAATAGGAAAGAAGGTATGATTCTCTACTCCTCTTCAAGAGAAGGGAGAGGAGTATGGACTGGGTGATAGAAAAACCTATCTACTCCTATTAAAAAAAACCCCAAAAAACCCAAAAAGCTGAACAAACAAAAAAGCAAACAAGTACAAAACAAATAAACAAAACAGTTGTGGTTCTGATTTCCAGTGAAGTTATTCCAAGGAATGAACATTCAGATAACTTCTTGGTCTCATGTTTTCCATTGACCTAAGGTGGAACAACTGCATTGAATCAATAGCTGCATCTACTGCAAGAAAAGTTGATTCTCTGTGTCGCACCAGAAGATTTTTTTCTTGTCTGAGTCCATCCTTCAAATCTACAAACCTACCATTTGTCCTTGCACTGAATACTGTTGCCATATATGGTCTGATGTTCCTGCTGTTCATCTCAATATTCTTGACAAAATCCAAAAGATGGATATGCAATGTGATAGGTTCTGACCTGGCATCTTGATTCCAATCACTTTCTCACAAATGTGATATAGCTTCCCTCTGTCTTTTCTACAAATATTTTCATGACATCTGCTCTGATGAGCTATTTTCACTGGTGCCCCGACTGCATGAATTTAAGCGTGTTACTAGATTGGCATCATGGTCCCACCCTTTTCCCTGTTGAAACAGTTAAATGTAACTGCCTCTTCTACTCCAACAGCTTCTTCTCTCACACTTCCCGACAGTAGAACTCCCTTCCTCTTACTTGCTTTCCTGATAATAATTTTCAAAAATTTAAATGTAATGTCAATCAACATCTTCTGATGCTTTGATCTTGATCTATGAACTCCTCTTTATTCTTTCCTCAAACACCCCTCTTTGCACTTACTCTCACTCTTTGTAACCCCTTGCATGCCATTAGTTCTCCTGCCTTGCTTGGTATGAAATGCTTAAAAAAAACTCTAATTTGGAGAGTCAATCAGTGGTCATAGAACTTTTGACCATGGGATGTTTAACAGACATTCTATTAGGAGGAAGAGGAGGTAATAAGAAGTAGGGGATTAGTCTATAAAATCTTACAGGAGATGCATCAATTGTTTCTTTCCAAATTTAGATTTGACACTTTATGGACAGAGTAAACTGATATCATTTCAATGGTGCGTTGATACAATTACAGCAACTTTGAAAGGATATTTCCTGATTTCCATGGCCAAAAGCATATGACTATCTCTCACTTGAGATGGGAGATGATGGATTGGTGGGGTGAAGGGCTACTTTTCTTAATCAACCTACTTTTCTTTCAGCTTCTATCAAAGGAATTCAAGTTCTTGCAAGATACCAAGAACAGCCAGTTAATCACAAACAACTGGCACTTGAGATGATATATATATATATATATATGGACATACAATTGAATGAAGCAAAAAATGCAAGTTGGAGTTTTATTAAGTCCAAATATCCAAACCATCAAGCCAAATTTCCCCCACTCATGATGGACACCCATTAAAATGTAATATTGAGAAGTAAATAATGTACTAGCACCTTGTGCAGGATGCCTACATACTTAAACCAAGTATAGTGTGTATATATATATATATATATATATATATATATATATATATATATATACACACACATATATATGTTATACTGCTAATGATTATTTAAGACTTCTAGAGATTGAGTTCTCTGAGTGACTCACATCTAAACTCACATCCATACTTTGTTGTATGGATGTGAGTTTATAAACCTAGGTTATAAACTCACATTCATTATATATATATATATATATATATATATATATATATATATTATAAAAAAGAAAGAACAGTAAGATATATAATCTGGTGTTCTTATTAATATTTTTATTTTTACAAAACAGTGCTTAAAAATGATAATTTGAAACATGGTAATTCCTGTGTAGTGATGGGACCATATATATATATATATATATATATATATATATATATATTCATACATGCATACACAAGCTGAGGCAAGTATTAAGATAAAATTAAAACAATGAAGGGAGAGAAGTTAAAAAAACAAATTCAGAAATAGGATGGTATAGAAAAGTGATTAAAAAACTAAACAAAAAAAAACAGACAACAAAGAACACGTTAAATACAAGAAAATTACAATAAATAAAAGTGTTCATTTCGATGATACCAAATTAACATTAGGACTGGTGAAATTCAACTGACTGGTGTTTTGAATGAATATTAAATCACGAAAGCTTTTGTGGCATCAACATGCAAAAGAAAGGAATGACACCCAAGTAAATTATGTTACCGAGACTTGCTGAGGGCTAATTTTCCTGTGCACTTGTGAATAAGTGATCTGTGGATTTTAAGTGAGACAGCGACAGCACGGAAGAAAACCCTCCTCAAGGTCATCCAATAACCTCAACCATTGATGAACATTCAGTATATGGCTTTGGATGACAGATGTCTTACAGTCCAGCAGATAGCTAAGTCCATAAGCATTAGTTCTGGTTTAGTCCATACTATTTTAACTAAGATCTTTAGAATGTGAAATCTGTCTGCAAGTTGGGTCTCAAGAAATGCTGACACCAGAGCAGAAGCTGAAAGGGATTGACATTTCCAGGACACTTCTGACTTGATTCCAGGCTGACGCTGAGAATTTCCCCCACAGATTACTAACTTAAGATGAAACCTGGCTTTACCACTTCAAACCTAAATCAAAGATTCAAAGCAATTAGTGGAAACACTCTGGTTCTCTCTCCTTGAAGAAGTTCAAGCAGGCAATCTGTTAGTATGGTGATGGCTTCTGTTTTTTTTTTTTTATTCTTAAGAAGCAATCATGATAGACTAGATGGAAAAGGGAAAAACTATTAATGAACTTTACTAGGCATCAGAATTAAGACAAGTGAAGGAAGAAATCAAGTTGAAGCACAAAGAGACGCTGATGGCATGCATGCTCTTGAATAACACACACATTCACACTGCTCAGGCTGCAGTAGCTGAAGCAGCCAACTGTGGCTTTGAATTGCTACCTCATCCCCCTTACTCACCAGACTTAGCTCCATCTGACTTCTTCCTGTTTCCTAAACTCAAATTCCACCTGCATGGCCACCATTTTGGAAACAATGATGAGATCATATATGCTGTGGAGGAGTTTTTGGAGAATGTCACCTTCTGTGATGGGATTGCAATGTTTAAGCATTGTTGGACCAAGTGCATTGATGTCAAGGGGACTATATTGAAAATTGTGAAAAACTGTCTTGTTTCTCCAACTACTCCTTGAACAACACTTGTAGCCTTGGTTCACAATCTATCTAGAGATGATGACTCAATAAAAACACCCATCCCCTAGAATCCTGGACCACTTGAGATATATCTGTCAGAAAATTGTACAATGAGTGAAATTCTTAAATAAAAAGTAGATCATGCAAGTTTTCAACCTGCTGCAGGTGGAAATAATGCAACATTCACAAGAAAAATATGAAAATAGGCAGATCTCTACAGGAGGATGTTGAGAATACCATGGATGGAACATGCGAGCAACAAGGAAGTTTTAAGGAAAATACAAATGAAAAGGGCACTTATACTTGGAATTAGAAGAAAACAGTCGAAATTTCTAGGGAACATAATGGGAAAAGATGGTGCATTGATTTTAACACTCACAGGACATAATGAAGGTAAGAGGAGTGGAAAAACAGCAAGTAACCTACATATCAAGCTTGTGTAGATGGATGAAAGAACAGTGATTGGGAGGAATAGTAAAGGAAAAAATATTGCTGAGATCTATAAAGAAAAGGAAGTTATGGAAAGACATAAGCATCCACATGTGGAAAGGACACAGCACATAAGGGTTGGGTTGTTTTTTTTGTATTTAATGACACCAGAGTGTCGTCATTTAGAAAACTAATTTTAGATATGCATATATTATTAAAGGCCAGCTAATCCTTTCTGAGCACCACTGTTAGGATGGCTAATCAATCCCTATTGCAGACCTCTGCTCAGGCACATTTGTATTTGTTCAATACTCACAGAGCCCAATGTGATAGGTCCTGACCTGGCATCTCGACTACAGTCACTTTCTCACAGACGTGCTGTGGCTTCCCTCTGTCTTTTCTACAAATATATTCATGGCAACTGCTCTGACAAACTACTTTCACTGGTGCCCCAACTGCATGAATTTAAGCATGCTACTAAGTTGGCATCATGGTCCCACTCCTTCACTGTCAAAATGTAACCACTTCTTCTACTCCAACAGCTTCTTCTCTCACACTTCCTGACAGTGGAACTTGCTTCCCTGATAGCTATAATCTTCAAATATTCAAATTTAATGTCACTCTTCTGATGCCTTGATCTTGATCCCCTCTTTACTCTAAATGTAACTCCTTCATGCTAGTGGTACTCCCACCTTGCTTGGGGTGAAATGCTTAAAAAAAAACAAAAAAAAACAAACTATGCTGCTCAAACTTTGTTACAGTTCCTGGGAGACACTGCATCATAATGTGTCATGATCACAATGACTTATAATTTCATTCTAGCACAACCATTGACAGCTTCCAAACAGTTATGCATCCCCAATTTCATGCACAAGGCCTGGGGTCAATTCATGGTGTTGATTTACCTACCCTCTCAAAGTGGTAGGATGTTAGAAATAAGTTTCACATCGGTCCAAAATGCATATATGTAGATCAAAGACCAATATTACACTCTCTGTCACCAATGTTACATAGGCATCAGAATACTTGGCTCCTCCTTCTTGGTGCAGGAGGGGTGGTGCTGATATAGGGTTGGAATCCATGTGACCAAATTTCACTCACATATTTCTGTGAAATTCTCAAAAACAAGATGATGCTAAAGAATGAGAACAATGCTACTTCTAAGCACAAACATGGAAAGTCTAAACCAAAAAAAAAAATCCTTAAATGAATCTCCATTTTTCAACATTCTCTTGGCAAAAACATGAAAAATCTCAGCAAAAAGAGGAGTTTATTGATATGCATGTGTGAAGAAATGACCAATCAGAAATTGATAATGAAATACAGGAAAATGAGATTTGAATGGTTTTGGGAAAGTTATTTTCTACAATCAATAACGCCAGGTCAATTAAATTATTGTTTTTGATTTCAACAAGAATGACTGGCATTCCTTCTAAATACGATTACTCTGTTCCTTCAAGAGTGAAAGGGGCATTAATATTTTGAATTCCAGAAATCCTACTCAATTTTATATATGGATATGCAAGAGAAAAAACTAACAAACACAAATCCTTATGGATAAACACTTATATATATATATATATATATATATATATATATATATATATATAGTGTAATGGGGCAGCAGATCATTATTTAAACATTATTAAATATAACAGAAAATGAATGTCTATTATGTTTGATCATGTTTAATTTCGAGTGAAAATAAAAACAAAAATTGTCCAACATTGATAATTTCACCCGAAATTAAAGCAAACATATGAAGCATAGATCGGCTCATGATCAAACATAATAAACATTCATTGTCTGTTATATTTAACAAATAAGTTTTTTTTACATTATATATATATATATATATATATATATATATATATATATAGAGAGAGAGAACTTTTTAACAGCTTCTAATCCCTTTGTAGGTTACTTAAAGCCGAAACATATTGGATTGTATGAGGTTGCTTTCAGTATTCAGATCTCCCAGTCACCTACTGACAGGGATTGATGTTGCTTAACTTCATTGACCAAATGAGAATTTGTGTTTTCAGTATCATTTAACCATAGACAAGAGAGTGAAAGCGAGAAAAGGCATAACCAGAGAGAGAAGTAAATTAAATTTACAAATTAAAGTATCTGTGTATATATATATGTATGTATAAAAGTTTTACATTTATATATAAGTGGAAACTGAGATCAACACCAAGCAGTCACAGTCTGTTTCGTGTTTGAACACAATCTTCAAACCATGTGATGATGTTGACCTCAGTGTCCACTTTTAAATTTACATACATTATCTCTGATATTAAGCATTTTTACCCATAAATATAGCATACCATTAAACTATATTTTTATCATATATAACAAATGGATTTTGCACCTCAAAACACTTTGTCCAGATGGGCTTAACCACAAATTTAACAACATAGATAGAATTAATATATAACCCAATAAATCAAGCCCTACCCAAACAAGACAGACATGCATCTAGAGGTGAGGAGGTCTCATACTTATACACACACCCATACTAATATATCTACTTACACACATGATACACACTCTCAAAGAACTAAAAGATAACATACCCTTCCCAGCAACCAATAAAACTGTAAAAATGACCAAGAAGGGAATTTTGAGCTGTATGAATCTCACCAGCCTCTATCTTAAAAACAACTTGAAAGAGGCTGTTTGACCAACACAAGTACTGATTAAAATTAATGATAAAAAAAAAAACCCAAAAGAAAACTACAGATAAAGTTCATTTTCTTCAAAAGTCATTCATTTCTGTAGTTCATTGCTACTAACAAGCTGGATTTTTTCTCCTGATGATGGAAATGCTGGCTGAAAATAATTGAGGAACCTAAGTGAAATAATAAAACAAAAAATATTAATATCAAACCCAGTGTGTCTGAAAATTTTAATTTTTCAATATTTTTTATTGTTCAATATATATATATATATATATATATATATATATATACATATATATGAGAGAGAGAAAGATGTAGGTGGTGTAGTCATTATCATTTAATCTAAGTGGGGGTAGACTGTTTTTGTTCCACTACCCATGTCTAAGGATATCATGTCTAGACATAGGGAGTGGAATGAGAACACTCTACCCACCCCATAGATTATCACAACCTTTCAGCCATTGTGCTCTCTTGACATCATCAGGTGAATATATATATATTTGGGTAACCTACAGGGAATTCTGAACTGAATACTTTATTTAATCTACAGGGGTAAACTGCTCTTGTTCCACTGTCAATGTTGAAGGGATATCTTGTCCAGTTCTTACTTTTAGTATTACCCAATTATTGCTCACCCATTTCCACCAAGTCCAAGTACTTACTTACCAGACAATGTCACCAATTTCACCAAACAACTCATTAAAATAGGCTATTCTCCCATAGGAATTTCCTCTAGGTTACTTGGATTGATATACATCTGACGAAGACCAGTGGGTACAATGGTCAAAACATAGAGATAACAACAAGATGAAGATGATAATCTGAAGGTATATAGTGTAAATAATGATAATCCTCAAAACAGAAATTCAGACAGAAGGCCACTAGGTAATAATAGCAACAAAGATGAAGACAATAGTTCAAATCTATATGGTAGAAATAACCATAAATTCTGACTAGAGGACACCAGGTGATAACAGTAACAAAGATTAGGACAATAGTCCAAATCTGTATGGTAGAAATAATGATAAGTTTTCATCAAAACATTCAGACAGAAACCCACCAGGTGATAACAGAAAGAGGAGGGCTATAGTCCAAATGTCTATAGTGGAAATAATGTTAACTTCTCATTGCAGTAATTCAGACAAAAATAAGTGAGAAAAGTATGGAAAAGGAGAGAGAGAGAGCAGAGTTGTTTTTCAAAAAGTGTTTCTCTGGAGGTGAGCTCATATCAATCCATTAATCATATCTTTGACATTTTATGATGAAAATTTAGTCCAATAGATATAAAAAAAAAGAAGCAAAACAAAGAGAATCAATAATGGAAAAAATATCTTCATTAGACTTTTAAGATATTTCTTTTGTTTCTTTTCCTTCAACAGATTTGTTTATGGAAATAGTTAAAAAATGAATAGTATTAAACTTGATCATTATAATATCATTATCTAGATAAGAAAACCAAAGTTATTAATTATTGGCTCATATTAATTTGCATCACTTTTTTCTTTTTTTTTTTTTAAATTGCTTCAACTAAGAATGATTTAGAAAAATTCTCAGCTCAATCTACTTTCTAAAATCTGTACCAATGACTGAACACTTTTCTTGATTCTTTCTTGAAGAAATTTTCAGCATCTCCTCATATTCCTTTCTTTATCAGCACCATATTATTAATTTTTACACTAGTGGTATTAAAACATGAAAGCAAGTTCTTTTATGTATT
The DNA here is from genome assembly GCA_903632075.3 of Acanthosepion pharaonis. Classification (NCBI taxonomy): domain Eukaryota; kingdom Metazoa; phylum Mollusca; class Cephalopoda; order Sepiida; family Sepiidae; genus Acanthosepion; species Acanthosepion pharaonis. Next base: position 224,969 of record CAHIKZ030002163.1, read on the forward strand.
GTGTCCCTTCAGGATGCAGGTGATCATGACTCTCCACAATTTCCTATACATTTTGAATTAAATACTCGTAAAAAAAAAATAAAATAAATAAAAGTAAAAAAAAACATGAATAAAATAAATACTAGTAAAAAAAAAAATAATCAAATAAAATAAAGACTATGCTTTTTTTCTTTCTTTCTTTAAAAAAAAAATCATTTCATCTGAAGTGAGGCGATAATGCCAATAGGGTGCAAAGGGTTACTAGAAGTGAAAGAGATTTTAGTGAAGAGAGAGAACAATAAAAGAACAAGATTCAAGGACAGAAGATGGCAATTGACATTGCATTAAATCTTTTTTAAATTGTAGTTATCAGAGAAGAAAGAAACTATTAGAATAGAAGATACAATTGCATCTAGCTTGTCAAACAGTAATACAGTGGGACCTACTTGCCAATCTAGTAATATGCTTAAATACATGCAGCTGAGGCACCAAGAGGAAAAGTTCATCAGAACAATAGCCATGAAAATTTTTAGGAAAGACAGAGAGAACACATATCACAGCAGTGAGAAAGTAATTGAATTCAAGATGGCAGGTCAGATCCTTCTTTGAATTTTGTCAAGAATCTTGAGATATATAATAGGAGCATCAGAACAGAATTAGTAGCAATATTTAATGTATGGATGAAGGGTAGATTTATAAATTTGCTGTGACACAACACAGTGAACAAACTTTCCTATCAGTAGACTTAGCAGTTGATTCAATATAATCATTCCACTTTATGTTAGTAGAAAATGTGAGCTCAAGAAGGTCAATGAGTTAGTTGTTCTTTAAGAACTTTTCAACACCTCCTCATCTTCCTTTCGTTATCAGCACAATACTTTTCATTTTTACTCTATAAGTATTAAAATATGAAAGTGTTGTGTATGATACACCTAATTTACATAAGTGGAGTACCGACCATATAAATATGGGTTGGTACCGGAAGACGACGGAAGATTAAGAGATTGAATCCAGAGACTCTGCCCGACTGCGACTTAGTCAACCCATTCTGCAGGAACAGTCTTCCCAAGAATATACCAAAACTACCTGTAAATATTGTGTACCTTTTTTCATTGTTTCAATACATTTTGTTACGTACATTTTGTGTTGTATTATTATTATTCCATGCTTATTCAAGCTTCAACAGAAAGTAAATTTTTTTATGTAATGTGTCCCTTAAAGATGCAGGTGATCATGACTCTCCACAATTTCCTTTTCATTTTAGCAATTGCTGTAATATTTTCAAAAATACGCTTTTAAGTAGGCGCCCAAGGGGGTTGCCAGTGATGTTTTGATTTGGTTCATCAGGGAGTTTTGGGTCTTTCAACATCATACTCCCCATCACCAAATCGACCCAATCAGAGGAGATCAACCCCCGATTCCCCCTTCCAATTAAACGCTAACAGCTACTCTGGCCTTTTTAAAGAATAAGAGGAAGAAAGACCACATATTCCGCACATCCGATTGGATGTTTGTAACAACCAATCCGGTGCGCGAACTATCTTTTAAATGGCCAGCGGTGGGGACTGGATTTTTTCTTATTTTGGTGCATTGCAGTTTCGATGGATAACCGAGGAGGTAATCTTAATCTTCCTAAATCTTACCCTTTTCCTTAAGTATTGTGTGGTTTAATTATTTGCCGTTTTTATTTTATTTGTAATTTTTTCCTTTCTTTTGGCGGGGATACTTAAACTCAACCCTATTATCACATTTTATCGTTTAGCCTGTTTCTTAACATTATTGCATGTTAACTTTAAATGGATATATTTGCAAAATTAAGATAATAATTGTACATAAACATAATATATAGTAAAAATAATAGTAAAAATATCAAGTAAATAAAAGTAAAAAAAAACATAAGTAAAAAAAATAAATAAGTAAAAGGTAATAAAAAATACTAGAAAAAAATAATTTATAGAAAAAAAAATAATCATCAAATAAAATAAAGCTAATACTTTAGTCATTAATACTCAGTGGAAATGACTCCCAAGAAGATGTTTGCCTGAGCACTATAATCTTAATCTTATACTGGATTAACCATTATCTTAATCACATATCAACAGAAATTGCACCTCTAACTCTATAACCCTCTACCTTGATAGGCCTCCGGCCATGTACAGGGTGAATCTGTAAAAATGTAAAAAATAAAAAAAACAATTGTTTTTTTTTTGGTTTTCTTTTAAAGTTGGCTTGTAAATGGGCATTTGGCTTTTCTTGAGTATTTCCCATGTTTATGCTTTAGCCAGTCTGAAAGTAGACAGTCTTAGGATTTCAGAACTTGTCTAGCTTAAGACAAAGTTATTTGTCAAGTTATGATTGTTTGAATTTAATCAAAACTTGAATCATTTATTTTTAGATGTTGAGTTCTGGATAGTTGCTTTACTTTTTGCCTCGTTTTGCTTGAAGTTACAAGTGACAGACGGGTTTAACTTGACACTTTTTCAAAAATGACTTAGATCATGAGGATTTTGGGGCCCTACAACACAAATTTCAGTCAAATTAACAGAATTTTTTGACACTTTTTGAATGCTTTTTTCATCTTGTATATTTCTTTCTTTCTTATTTGTTATAAGTTGTTTTCTGAACAGCTCACACTGAATAGTTTGGTCTTACTGGTTGTATCACATCTTGCATAATTTGAATTTCTTTTGCTTTTTCTCCAAATCTGCTTTCTATGTCTACCAGGATTAATAGCAGATGGTAGCATCATTTTTTACTTTCAGGCAGCATGACCATGTATTTTTGTTTGAATGTAGTTTAGCGAGCTGCCTTTAAAAGCTGTAGCTAAGAAAATGAAGATTTCTGAAGCAATAATAATCTAAATTCTTTGTCTCTGTTCTGCCACTCAACATTGTTTTCCCTTTTGCCTGCTTCCTTTTCTTATTCCACATTCCATCCGCTTTTCCTTCTTTACACCCATTTTTGTCCTTGTTTGGCAATCTATTCACTTCCCCACTTTATGCTTTTCTTTTACTACCTTCCATCGATTTTCCCCACTTTAACTCCCATCTTTGTTCTTGCTCCACCATTCACCCACTTTTCCCCATTATCCCTACTTCTTTTTTCTTATTATAGAAATCCATTCATTTTCCCCCCTTAACCTCTATCTTTGTCCCTGTTCTACCATTCACCCACTTTTCCCCATTACCCCCACTCCTTATTTTATGATCTGCATTCCATCCACGTTTCCTATATTAATCCCCAATTTTTTTTTATTCTACCTTCCACCTTCTTTTCCCTCACAAATTCAGGGATACTGCTTTGCACTAGTGATTTTATAATTTAAACACACAAGACAGCTATTTTTATATTCAGATCTTTGATAAATGCTTCTTTCATTGTGTATATTCCTTATCAAAATAAAATGAATTTTTAACGATGTTTAAAAAATACACCTTAAAATAAAGTCAGTCTCCAATAGTCTAAATGCCCTATTGGCAGGGCCTAGGATACACATAGTTAAAGATCTTAAACATGTTTTTAAAAAGTGGAGGCACCTTCCAGGTCCATATTTGCAGACTCAAGTATGATTCCAACCAATGTTGACCTATAGTCTCAAGTATAAATCTGATCAATGTTTACCAATATACTCAAGTATAATAAATAAAATCAGATTTTAATGATTAAATAACCCAAGGGATGAAATTTCTGTCTGAATTTCTAGCATGAGGAGTTATCATTATTTACACTATTTAATTCAGACTATTGTCCTCATCTTTGTTGTTGTTATCACCTGATCACCCTCTGTCTGAATTTCTGGGATGAGGAGTTATCATTATTTACACTATTTACATTCAGACTATTGTCCTAATCTTTTCTGTGGTTGTCACAATGTTTCAACCCTTGTGCTCTCTGGCCTTCATCTGGTATACATCAGTCTAGGTAACCTGCAGGGAATTCTGAACCTAACCCTTTATTTATATTTATTTATGAGACAACAGCATAGTGGATTAAAACATTTGTTCATAAATTTGGTGACACAGTAATTGTGAGTTCAATCCCTGGTCTGGGCAGTGTTATTTTGGACTTAGTGAAAAAGGTCAAGCAATAACTGAGTAATACTAAAAATAAGAACTAGATGAGACATGGACAGTGAAATAAGAACTGTCTACCCTCATAGATTAAATAAAGGGTTCAGTTCAAAATTCCCTACAGGTTATCCAGATTGATATACACCTGATGAAGGTTGGATGGTACAATAATCGAAATGATGTGACAATAACAACAAAAATGAGGACACTAGTCTGAATGTAAATAGTGTAAATAAGGGTTGAAATGTTGTAAAATCCATCAACCCAAAAGTTAAATTTTATTTCCATTCAGCATAGAAATTTGCTAAGTTGAAATTGTGAAAAGACTTAGATCATATACCATATATTCATAAAATGATAATTTTTATTACAAGATAACAGGAAATGGTACTTTCTAACGTCTGCTGAATCCATAACAATCTGCAGAACAGAGAACTGATGGAAACAGACTTCAAACTATGAATGTGTCTACTCTTGAAGAATTAAAGCCAAACAATTGTTTATCACCTGTGTGACTAGGAAGTGAGAAAGGTTGTCAAGAAAGCTTCCCACCACAGTAGTTCTCAACCTATTTGGCTCATGCTTGTCCCATCTTTGGTATGACGATAAACTACATCCACATCCTGGGTAAGATGATAAACTATGTCCAGCAGCAAGGCCTCTGATCAGGAGGTTTTGAGGAGCATAGAACCACCTCTTAATGGCTGGTGTTCCCAGGTCCACCCTGGCCCGGGGTGGTAGCACCTGTTAGGGTCTCAGCTATGGGTAATTAGTTAACCCCCAAACTGAGGTCAAAACAACTATGAAAGTGTAAAAATAGGTTTAGCACCAGAAATACTTCTTAAAAAAAATTTGTTACCAGCAATACATCTTTGAAAAAAAAAACCCAAAAAACCCGATATTACCAGAAATAGATATTCGAAGGAAAAAATATTAGCAGAAATACGTTTAAAAGAAAAAAAAAATTACCAGCAATAACAATTTTTTCAGCATTAAATAACCCATTATGGTTGAGATGCTGCAAACCAAATCAAACCAAACCAAACCAATCATGCTTGTCTTTTACCATATTACAGAAATCTATACCGTCTACCATTTCTTTATTTTAATGTTAGAGACTAACTTAGTGTTAAACTAGGTCAGCTATGAAAAGAGTTGGTTCACAGTGTCGTGTAAAACAATTTTCCTCTCTAGAATCTAACATACATATCTATAAATATACCGTTTGTTCATGCTTAGCATATTGCTGCGATATATGGTCCAGTGCCCCTGCTATTTACTTTGAGATCATCAATAAAATCCAAAAAAGCAACAATATTATTGGTCTTGATCTGGCAGCTCAGCTTCAGTCACTCTCCTACTGCTGTAAGGTAGCCACTGTTGCTTTTCTATAAATACTTTCATGGTAAATGTTTGGATGAGCTCTTCGTTATGGTACCTAGACTTTTTGAATTTATGTACAGTACTAGACTGGTATCAAAATCTGATCAGCTGACAGTTGAGCTGGCTAGATGTAGCCATAAGTTCTATGCTGACAGTTCCATTTCTCACAACTCTTGTCTGTCTTGTCTCTTCTGGCTCCATGCTTTCCAGACATCTTTAATTGGCAAAAAGCTAAATGCAATGTCAATTGCTATCTATTGGCTTCCTGATTACTCTTTTCTCTTCCCACTAATTGTTAATGTTTCTGTTCCTAATTCTCTCACATCCAGTAACCCCTTGTGTCTTAGTCGCTTTACTAACTTAAAAACATATATATATATATATATATATATATACACATACATACATACACACACACACACACATGCATGCTTGTGCAAATTAATTGAAACAAAAAGAATAATTCTGTTATTATTTACTCTTTTTTTGAATTTTTCCAATGAAACATGATGCAATGCATATGTTAGTACTTCACATGCCCATTCCACAAAGTCGTTCTTTGCAGATTGACCATAGATTCTCGATTGGATTTAAATCAGAAGAGTTTCTGGGACAGTCTTTGATTTGCTCTGGCTTGCATCTTCAAATCCATTCAAGAACCACCAAGAGAACAGTGAATAAGTTTAAAAGAAGAGGGAAACAATAGAGAGGAAAACTGGATCAGGAGGTCACAAAAGGAAGAGGGATCATCATTTCAACTTAGAGCTAAAGACATCAATTAGAAAAGATCCAACTCAATCCATAAGACACTTGACATATGAGAGGAGTTTCAGCCTCGAGAGTCTAAAGAGCAGTGAAAAAAAGCTTGAAAATGAAATTGTACATGAAACATGTGAGGTACCTTGTTACTCCAGTACAGAATGTTAGGCTAGAGAGTGTGAAGATCATCTTGAAGAAGTTGAAAATGATCCTGAAATAATATATATATATATATATATTTTTTTATTTTTTATTTTAAGCATTTCACCCCAAGCAAGGCAGGAAGCCACTAGGATGCAAGGGGTTACAGAAAATTTAGAGCAAGATCAGATAGGAGTGATAGAAGAAAGGATGAGGGTAGTGGATAGATCAAGGCAACTGGAGATGTCGATTGACATTACACTTGAATAGCTGGAGATTATAGCTCACAGGGAAACAGGAGAAGGGAAGGGAGTTCCACAGGCGAGAGGTGCAAGACATGAAGCTATTAGAGTAGAAGAGACGACTACATTTAGGAGTTTCGACAGTGAAGGGGTGAGAGCAAGATGCCAGCCTCGTAGGGCGCTGAAACTCATGACGTCTGGGAACCAGCGAATGCAGCTCCTCGGAGCAATTTCCATGTAAGTATTTGTAGAACAGAGAGGGAGGCAACGAATATATATAATTTGAAATTTTTTTCAATCCTTCATGAGCTTCTGATCCTTAGGTATGATTAATTAATGATGAACATATCATTTTTATTTCTGGCCACTCATATTTGAGGATACCTGTCTATTACAGTGACTATTGCAGTTACTTGCTCAGGCACATTTGTGTTTGTTCAACACCCACAGAGATCACCTGTGGCTTATACTGCAACTAGCTGAGTAGACCTTAGTTACAGTTTCTGGGAAATAGTGTGTTATTTAATATGATCAGTAGTCTGAACAAGGCCAGCACCCTCAAACTCTCAGTCACTATGACTTGTGTGACTGTGCTAGTACAACCATCGATGACTCCCAAGGGTTTAGTCAATCCAGTTTCACTCACAAGGCTTGGTCAACATGCAATATGATGTTAGAATTGCCACCTCCAGCCTGATAACATTAAAAAATAACCTTCCTGAAAAATCAACAAGGTGAGATTTGAACCCGAGTTTCATGGTCAGAAAGCAAACATTGTAACCACTCAGCTACATGCCCATTATTATATATATATATATTTTGGAAGCAAATTTAATGATTTTGGTTGAAAATTTTGAATTTCCTTCTGATTGGATCTTCTGACAAGATAATGATCCTAAGCACATTGCAAAATCTATAAAGAAAGAGCTTGCTGAAAATAATGTAAATATCTTGAAATGGCCAAGTCAATCCCCAGATTTAAGCCCAAATGTGAATCTGTGGCATTATTTAAAAATTCAAATCCAATTGAGAGCTCCAACAAACATCCCAGAACCGAAGACCATATGCAAAGAAGAATGCAACAAAGTGCCAACTAAAATTTGCAAATCATTAATTGAGCGTTGGTTGCTGTAGAAGTAAATAATGGCTATTCTATAAAATATTAAATGAAGATTATGTATTTTTTTGTATTGCGCAAATACTTTTTTCACCCACTAAAATGGATAAATGGGATCTATTTCTATTAAATAAAATATTTTCCTGTTTTCTATGCATATTTAGTTATTATACATCTGTATACCGTTAATTATATGAAAGGTATGTTTATTCATTAGTTGGAAATACAATAAATTAAAAATTTGTATGTGTACAAATATTTGTTTTTCCCCACTATTTTCCCAGGATGCAACAGAAATACCTCCCACTAAGACATTCATGCCAAAGGTGTCTTCATCTCGCTAATCTTCCCATTATGTGGGAGGTGCTGCACTTTGTGTATGTATATATATATATATATATATATATAAGGTTATGGTGGAGTCTCAAGCCTTAAATGGCAATCTCCCAAGAGATGATATATTGATAAAAACACTTGAACTACTGTGAGTGTCTGAGTTAGTTTTTAGGAAGTGCATTCAGACTTGTAAAACCTTGCCTCAAATCATTGACAAATTCTTTGTCAGGCAGGGTCCACCTTGCTTTGTGCAAGATTAATCCTGGTCATGTCTCAAAGACATGGTTATATATATATATATATATATATATATATATATATATATATATATATATATATATATATATTTATTCATCTGTAGAGCCACATATCAATCACTGAATCTCTACTTGATCTGTGATAGCAGTTCAGAGAATAGACAACAAAAACTTCAGAGTAAATTGTTGATGAGCACATTTATCTTGAAAATCAGGGTTATCATTTTGTGCCTGTTTCTTACTAAGTGCTTTTGGATTGTGGCCCTGTACCAAACTTAGTTGAGTAAATACCTGTAACCTAAAAACAGAAACAATATGCCTCAGGTTTAGAGAGCCACATCCAAGGCAGGACCTCTCCAGTTTCATATAAAGGCGTGAAGTCACACAGTTCTTGATGCCTGAAGTGTTCTAAAAGGGAAGTGCTGAGGAAATCTGAGCAAGTTTTTTTTTACTAATTCCATGTATGCATGAGTTCCCACTTAAAAATGGCCTTGCACCATAATTCAATAAGTGGACAGATAAATACTTAGTCTAGAATCAGTGATTCTCAGTTTTAGAGGATCTTCTATCCAAGCAGCACCCAACAATTTCTCTTAGAGAGAGAAGGTCAGGGTCAGTTCCTGATGCCTAAAGTGCTTAAGGAGTTTGAGCAATTTTTCCCCACTAAATTCATACACAAGATTCCTTCTTTATAAATGGCCTTGTGCCATAATTTTTAAAGTGAGAGGACTGATAAATATTTACTAAATAATATATATTTGATGACCCATTTGGTAGTGAGATCAATTCTTTTAGGAGGACCTAATACTATGCTCTCCTCCCAACTGCCAAATTAATATTTGCACACATATATAAGTATCACTTGATCTGTATATATTACAAAAAAATTAATAAATAAGTCATAAAATCATGGATTCTTTTGTTCTACTAATATCCACGTTTTTTGACTGAATGAATGAGCTTTGTTCAAATCGTGGGTGAAGTACTTTTACATAATGAACCTCTGACATATGCTTATCAACCCCAAAGTCACAATTGGGAATGTCTAGCCACCTCTGATATTTAGCCATTTAAATATCATACCCAAGCATAAGTGATCGACTCTCACTAATTGGACAACAAGTCTAAAACATTCACAAGCAATTATTTTGTGTCGGCTACTGTACTAGTCTTCCATTTTCTTTTTTTATTTCCCTTCTTCATCTTTATACAAAATTCCATTTTATTAATTCTTTAAATGATATATAATATTCTTTTATGTGCTGTGTTCCTTCAAGACAGGGGGCAATCATGGCTCTCCATGACTCCCTGTCCTTTGTAGTTCTTGTTAAAGTTTGTTTTTGCTGTCTCTAATACCTGTCCTACCAAACATTTACGCAAATGCATTAACTGCTAACTTCTGCCCCTATTGCCTTGAGTGTGACCTGTGAGTGCCAAATTTTCTGTGCCCTCTTTCCTCATTATGTGACCAAGAAACTCTTTCTGGCGCTAAGTATAAGTATCCTTTTTGTTTCTATTTTCTCTAAAACTTTGTCATTGCTCACATGATCAGTCCATGGTATTCTCAGCATCCTTCTGTAGAACCACATTTCTGTTACCTCAAGTGGCTTCATTATCTATGAGAAGATTATCCATGATTATTGATTCATTTTCTATGGCTTCTCAACCCTTTCCAGGTTATTCAAAGCCAAAAAATATTTTTAGGTTGTAAGAATATATTTTTTTTTGGGGGGGGGTATAATAATGGTTTAGTGATACACGTCTTACTAATTAACCCATAGCTAGGGAAAGAAGAGGTGGATTTATACTTTTCCCAAGGGTATTTAGTTGTAAATGAATATAACAAACCCAACGGGAATTGGAACAGCTCTCTGATTAACGATTCCGAGCCATTATCCATTATATTACCTGCACATTCAAGCTTACAACACCTGGTATTCCCAAGTGGTCACCAATGTAGGTACTGACCAGGATCTATGTTGCTCAACTTAGGTGATCATATGGGAGCTGGTGTTTCACCGTGATGCGGACATAAGCCTGGGAGATTTTCCAGCATTCACTGCTATATAGAATTACTGTTCAAAAGTTTCTTCTTTTTTTTTGTTTCTAATGAAATTTTCCTGTTTCTTAATACTTTGTTTAGCTTTTGGAAGGCATCTTTCAATATTCTAATGCTGCTTTGGATTTCAGTGTCACATTTTCCGTTTTCTGTTAAAACAATTCCTAGATATTTAAAATTTTGTACTGACTTTATTTTACTATTTCCAATTTGTAATTTGCATGTTTGACTTCTTACAATTGATGTTTAGTCCATTTGACTAACTTTTCTTTAATACCTTCTGTAGGATTTCCTATGGCTTTCTTTCTATGTCTACTATCAACACTGTCATCTGTCTAAGATTGTGACTGCCAATAATAATTCTTGGTAGAACTTCTAATTCTCTTAGGATTGCTTCACTGTAAAGTTTGAATAAGTCTGGTGAGTAGACACATCCTTGTCTTACACCTCTTTCTATTTTTGTATATTTACTGAATCAAATTTCTATACATATACTGGGCTTCAAGCCATCAGCCTAAGTTCTGGATTATTCTACTATCTTTTCCAAATAAATGAAGATTACCTAACATTTCCAACAGTTCCTTGAGATTTACTTTATCAAACGCTTTTGCATCAATATAAAACATAGGTATATAGATTCTTTTGAATTTGTATTGCTCTTTCTGATATCATTCTGAGCATAAAAATTGCATTCCTTGTTCCAGTGTCTTTAAAAAAAACTGCTCTGTTCTGAGTGTTTTTTTGGTCTAATTCTGCTGCGTGCTTGTTCAGAGTTTTTTTTTTAGTCAGTTTCACCCCATAAAAAGCAGTAAAATCACTAAAACAAGGGGTTACTATGGAAAAATTAGGGACAGAAACATTAATAATGAGTGGAAAGAGGACAGTAGATAGTGATTGACATTGTATTTAAATTTTTGCAGATTAAAGTTGACTAAAAAGCATGGAGCTGGAAGGGAGTTCCATGGACAAGAGGTGTGAGAAAAGAAACTATCAGCATAGAAGTTGCAGCTACATCTAGCTAGTTCAATTCTAAATTGATGAGATCTCAATGCCAGTCTGGTATTACACTTAAATTTAAAAAGCCTAGGTACTATAATGAACAGCTCATCCAAACAATTATCATGAAAGTATTTATAGAAAAGAGAGGTAACCTTATGGAAGTAGGAAAAAGACTGAAGCTGACCCACCAGATCAGGGCCAATAATATTGCTGATTCTTCTTTAGATTTTATCAAGTATCTCTAAATATATAGCAGGAGCACTGGTCCCTATGTGGCAGCAATATTCTAAGCATGGCCGAATGGTAAACTTCTAGATATGTATGATGGATTCTGGGGAGAAAAATTGTCTTGCTTGACACAGTAAACCAACTTTCTTAGCTGTTGACCTAACAATGGATTCAATGTGGTCTTTCCACTTCATGTCAGCTGAGAACATTAGCCCAAGAAGGCACAATGAGTCACTTTCCTGGAGGTTAGCCTCAACCAAGCTGATAGAAGGCAGGGAGGAATCTCTTAGATAATTACTGGAGAGAAGTTTAGTTTTGGAGGTGAAAAGGAAGAAGAGCAAAATATCACAGTAATATTTATACAGTCAAATACATGTATTTACATATTACAAATCAATGTTCTTTGTTATGGCCATGAAGAGACCAATACTTCAATTGCTTAAAGTCATTTGTTGCAAATGAGTCTGCAAAGTTTGGAAGTGTTTTTGTTGCAAGTAAGGAAATCAAGTGTTATAGCATGCCAATGTATGCATGTGTATGTGTGTGAAGCACACACTAATGAAATGTGTGTGACTGCTGACTGATCGTTTGATAGCAGTAATTTTAAAATACAGTGAAGAAAGAGAGGAGAGACAAGACTTACTTTTGTTGTGGCATTGTATGTAGAAAAATCATCGCTGACTGATGTATTGTTATGGTAATGTGTGTCTAAACTGTTGATTGAGGCTGGTCTGGTTCACTGACTGTTTTTCACTGACTGTATTTTTGCAGATCTGGTCTTTTCTGATGCTGACAAGCCATTTTAATTGCTATGGGTTGTCTCCAAATCACTATCTGAGGTTTTGCAGGTAATGTAATCAGTAACTCAAGCCCTTAACTTTTTCCAGGTCGTTTGGGGTTCAACTGCATGGATATAGTAGAAAGCATATCACTTGATTGTCATATCCAATCAGATTCTAGAAACCATTTATTTAATTTGGAGCCATCTTTGTGTACAATTGTAAAAAAAGCTTTTTGTATCTACTGAATTTAGTAAGATTTATTTGTAGGCGTTTCTTATTTGTTTGTGCTTCACTTATTGGCTATAAAATATATTAGTTTATATCTTATACTCTCAAGGCAGGAGTAAATGGCTGGATAAGTTTTGTTATATGGCTCATTAAGCTGATTGCATAATGGAGTTCATATTTGTTTCCCTTGAACAATGAACACAATATTAGAGGCTAGTTTCAACTCTGTAGATGTAGCATAGTATATCTTATCTGAAGAGGTTTGAACTGGTGGAACTAAGGAATGGAGTGCTCATCTGAACATTTGCCATAGAAATAGCATTAGAGCAGTACTAAGCTTTTGATGACATTTCTGTAGGAAATTATATATTTATATAAGTTATTATTTTAATTTATTGCTTAGACATTAATATTTATTTTATTTTTAGAGTAGATATGTTGATTATTTATATCCATCTACTGGCCTGAATATTTGAGAAATCCTATTATAAAAATATGTGTTCTCCAGCAGGATTTGAACCTGCAATATAGTGGTTCTCAAACAGTACAGTGTGGTGTGCCTTATAAGTGCAGCGGAAGCAGATAGCAGGCGAGGCAAAATGATTGAAAGACAGTAAAGAATTTAGAAACATATTAAGAAAATTCATATGCCAAAAATAAATATGACTACAAAATTTAATGGATTATTTGCAATTGCATACATGAGTCCCAGTATAGTTATAAATAATTATTGACTGATTTTATCATTGTGATATTTTTGTATTATATCATGTATTAAGAATATAGTAACTAGTGTCTGTAAATTGGAGGAGAGAGTTATCAATGATAATTTCAAATCCACAGTTATCTCCCTTTAACCATCTCTCTTTCTTATTTTTAAATGTACTTCATATCATATAAATGTTTGGTAAGGTGCAAGTAAATTTTAATTCCGAAAAGGTGGCCCAAAAAAAAAAAAAAAAAAAAGCTTGGGAACAAATGCCCTAGGGAAAAACCATCTGATCTGATGTTGTTCTGATCTCTCTGTCATAAAGAACCTTCCAGGCAAAGCAAAGCTCAAATGGTACTTTTGAACCCTGACCTTTCCCAATTCTTGAAATATACATCTCTGCTCAGTTTTATGTCCTAACGTGAACAAAGACAATTTTTATGAATGAATTTTTCATTTATAATCTGTCATATATTTTAATTTCCCCTGCTGGTGAATGCATATTTTTCTATATTCTCAAATATTCAGGCTGGTAGATAGATATAAATAAATATACTGTTTAATAAATAAACAGAGAATCTACTCAAATCTTAGTATCTATTAAAAACCATGTTTAAGCAATAAATTAAAATATGCTGGGTTAATAAAAGAAAAATTAATTCCAATGTTATTATCTATTAAGGATGTCAGACAATATCAATGCAGAAGTGGATTTAATTACAAGTGATGGTAATAGTAATATTAGTAATTTTCTGATAAGGAAATATTTGGAATTCATTGCCCAGGCAGCCAGAACTACTTTTGGCTGAAATTTACAAAATCTTTCTCGTAAAAAAATTTTTCAATAAAATATTTTTTCTCAAGTCCGGAAACTTATTGCTCATTCAAATACTGGTAGGAATTTCCTTCCTAACCTTTTATTTGAAATACTGTGGAATATCAACATCTTGATTATGACATTCTCTATGTTACTGCTGTTGAAAGTCTTCAAGAGATGTGGTTTCCCTTATTTGGTTCAATTCTTTGTGATTATGCAGTTCCAGTTTACAAAGTTTGAAGAAGTGTGATCTTCAAGATCCACAGGGTTTATTCACTCAAAACCATTTTTAACTGTTGCTCTTAGAAAACAGTTGTATAGAGCTGACAGTTTAGGTATTTCTGAACAGGTTGGTGCCACACATGACATCCATATGAAAATCTCAATATGACAAAGCTATTTAAAAATATGACTTGAGTTTTCAGCACTTTGCAGTATTGACAGAATCTAAATAAATCTTGACTCAATTATTTTCTCCTCTTGGTGTTTAAAGATTCATCACTTCACCCTTTTGCGCACATTATTTTAGATTTGTTTTTCTTTCTGATAGTGTGGGATTACCTGACCTTGTCTGCCAGGAGATTTTTTCTAATGCCTGCATTCGACAAAGTAGTAGAGAAGGAAATGGGTTTTAAGGTTATTTTTTCTTTCTTTACATACAGGATGCCATAAAGACAAGACATGTATTGTTTCCTCACTATGGGACTTCTTAGTCCCTGATGAACCATGTGACATGGACAACATAATATATTGATTTTTAATATATACAACACTAATACTAAAACTGATAAACCATTACATGCCAAAAAATACACCTGTTTCGAGAATTGGGAAAGGTCAGGGTTCAAAAGTACCATTCGGGCTTTGCTTTGCATGAAAAAACATCACTATTTAACAAAAGGTATCTTGACACAAATTTGTAACCTAATGCTGCTACAAACTGATTACTGTTACACTAGTATTACACCATTATTTCTACTCCTTTACACTCTCAACTACATGAATGTAGCAGCTGTTTGCTAACTTTACATCTCTCCAATTGCATGATCAATGCCAAGAAAAGGGCAGAGGCACTTCCAAACTACAGCGTACTGTTGTGTTCCATGTTGTCTCTGGGTCACATGTTACTACATAGAGTGATATTAACGAAAAGAACAATTTCTTTTGCTTATTAGTTTTTATTAGAAGAGAGAGACAGACATGCCAGCTTTGATTCTAAGAGGCAGCAGGAGGAATGATGTCACAGGAACACATGTCGCATATTGGCTTAGTGCTCCTCCACGTATGGTCTTAGTCAGTCTCTTGGTGTGGGAAGCATATAAAAACTTCAAAATTCTTACATTATTCAGACTATTTTCCTCATATTTACAACATTTTGGCCATTGTACCATTTCAAACCAAACCTTTTATTTCATTCACTGGTGTAGATTGTTCTAGTTCCACATGCTATGTCTCTTCCAGATGTCTCAGTTATTTCTCTTTAACTCAACTGTCCAAATCTTGGTTCACCACTGCTGTAGCCTGGTATTGAACTCACAACTCTTTGGGTCTAGTCATTAGATCCAACCAATGCCTTTATCCACTGGGCCATTGTCCTTTTTGCTAATATCATTTTACTTAAAATTCTTGCAGCCCTCTATTGAATTTGCACCATTTTGGACTTATATCCAAAATCCAGACACTAGCAATCCATCACTGTCAGAATACCATGTCCAGCAAGGCACTCCAGACAATCACTGACTATTTTAACCATTGCGTTCTGTAACAATATACACTAATAGTGAAAGATTTGAAATAAGCTTCAAATTTCAACCCACAGGTCCCACCCACAAACACTTGTTGATAGATATGCTTCTTATGATATCTTATGACTATGATATCTACTCAGACTTTAAAAAAAATATTCTTGTTATTTTATTCCCAGTTTTGCACCAACTTATTATTATGTTTATTTATTTTTTTTAGCCTCTCTGCATCAATATACTTTCCAATATTGTTAATGTTTTAGATGTATGCAAAACAAGGTGTGTAAACAATGGTGATTTCATCAGTGACAAACACAGGTTCATAAATGCAGATGGAAAGAAAAAGGAGACGAGAGTATGACTTATATTAGATCAAGACAGGAAGAAATGTGTTCTTGGATATTATCAACTATCTAAAAGAATTCTTGTAGTTAAATTGTAAGGGAAGCCTTTTAACATATCCATCACAGTTGTATATGCAGTGAAAGCCCAAAATACAAAAGAAGAAATTGAAAAGGTTTTACTGTATACTAGACAATGTCAAGACTCAATGCAAATCACAAGAAATTGAAATCATCATGGAGGGACTAAATGTCAATGTAAGCAAGGAGAGAGATGGTAAAATAGTTGGACCAAGAACTATAAATGTGGAGAAAAATAGGCCCAATAGTGCACGGTTAATGATCAGATTAGTAGCCAACATCTGTTTTCAAGAATACCAATATATGTATATGGACATGGAGAAGTAAGAGAAATAAAAGAAAAACAAAACAAAATCAACTATATAATTATGAATAAGAGATTCAGGAATACAGTTTTACACTGCAAAACATACCAATCTTCCAGTTATATGTAAACTATGGAAATTGAAGAGGACCAATGTAGCATCCAAATTGCAATATGATAGACTCCTGAATTACCTGAATGTGAAGGAGAAATATACGGACAGTGTTAAAAGCAGATACAAAGAAAATTAGACAAAGAATGGAAGACAGAATTCTTGACATGATTGAAAAGTGACAAAAAACAATACCAAGGTAAGGCACAGACTATAGAACATGGCACTTAAGAAATCAGAAACAAATGCAGGTAGAAAAAAGAAATAGCTACTTTTTATCACAACACTGAGTTTATGAACTATTTATTATTATTATTACATTTTTGATATCTTCTTAATATTGCTACTTTTATTACAACTCTGTGGGTCAATATGTGCTTTACTATTGCTCCATCTGTTTTGATTTTTCCTAAAATTTGAGGTTTATACATTCTTTTTTTTTTATTAATATTTTTAGTACTGTCTTATTATAGTTGCCGCTTATTACAAAGTTTGGGTTAATACAATTATTATTATTGTTTATTATCACCAGATTTACTCCATTTTATGACTTGCTTTTTATCACAACACTCTAGAGTCATATATACTTTGACTACTGAGGCAAAGAGAAAAAATCATAATTAGTTTCCAACAAGAAACTGAACTTGAACCCATTTGAGATTATTACTGATGCTCATGAACAGAATTAGTAGCCATTCTGCCGCCCACACTTTTCTGATCCTCTACACCATCTTTTGTTTACTTTTGTTGTGTACACTACTAAACTACTATTAGTCTAAAAGCAGTGGCAACAATATTTTGCATATGTAAATGAGGAGTTAAAGGAAATGAAATGAATTTCAACTAAAATTATTAATAAAGAAATTAAGTCATGTTTGAAAACATTCTATATACAACATTACAATACAGAAATATATCATACCAAGAAGGCAATAGAAATTACATATATATATGTGTGTGTGTGTGTGTGTGTATACATATATGCATGTGTATATATACATATATATATGTGTATATACACATATGTATGTGTGTGTATACATACGTATATATATATATCTATATGTATGTATATATGGAGGCATGGTGGAGTAGTGGATAGCAGCTCAGATTGAGGAATTGGAGAGCCAAGTTCAAATTCCAGATGAATCCATTACATTCATTTAGGTGCTAATACCCTTGCGAAAGATATTAAATCCTCTTCTTCTCCCTCCAGCTATGGGTAAATAGCAGGACAGACAGGGTTCTATAGCCTTGGATAGCAACTGGTCTAGAAGAAGAACAATTCTGAATTCAAAACCTGCAGAGGTCATTTGGGTACCTTGTGGCACGTTGTGCACCAGGTCTTTGTATTTGGACCTTCAAAAAGTGTGAATGGCTCCGCACAAAACCTTCACCACTATAATCAAATCACATGTGCTGGTGTCTGGGCCGTCAGTTCCTAGGAACTGAGCTGCTTGACCCTCATATGTCGAATACGATGGGAGAGTCCACCATATATATAATAATAGGATAAGGAGCAGATAGAAAATGTTTATAAAGCTAACATATTTCACTTTTATTATAAACTTCATCAGATGAAACTAGTAATAATTAACAATGCTTCATCTTAAGAAAGTGAAATACTGTAGCAAACTTATAAAATTGAAGACATGTTAGACTGATAAAGGTTTACTATTTGTTCTTTATATTATCATTCAGTTGGATTCCAACCTGTTTTTGATCCCAATTCATACACACACACATATATATATATATATATATATATATATATATATATATAAGGTATGCTATATTTATGGCTCAAAGTGCTCAATATCAGGGATAGAGTGTATTTAAATATAAAATGTGGGCATTGATGTCAACATCCAGCAGTGACAGTCTGTTTCATATTTAAATGCAATCTTCAGGCCATGAAGATTTCATTTATACACCATGATACAGTATGGAAACCGCATGCTGTACTGCTTGGCATTTGTGCTAGAAGCTCCAATACGAATATTTTATAGTGTTTGTATGTCAATCTGAGGACAATGCAGAGAATTTGAAAACAGTTGGATGAGTCTAATTGCGATTACAAAAGTATGGAAGCTTGAAAAACTCACTGATTGTTCTGATAAGATCTCCTGAATTAGTTGGTGCAGGCCCCAGACTCAACACAGAGGCCTACATAAAGTACCTTGATGAGATAGGGTCTTTCAGCAGCCATCCTCTTAACCCAGGGCAGCACTATGTCTGCCAACAGGACTCTGCATCACGCCACACAAGCAGGAGAACCTAGTCATGACTGTCAGACAATTTCTGTGATCATATCACTCCTTATGTCTGGCCACCAAACTCCTTAGACTAACCCCCTTGATTATTGTTTTGAGCAAGAGATCAACAATACTCCTTATAATACCTGAAACTGAATTGAAAGCAAGGATGATGATAACATTCACCGACTTAAACAAGGAGACTGTCCAAAATAGATGCTGGGGATTCTGAAGTTGTCTAAAGACTGTGGTTGAAGCCAATGGCAATTAGTTATTTAGTATTTCAAGATATTTTTGGGTCATTTTTTGGTAAATATGTTAAAATGAGATTTCAGTGTTATTTTCATTTTTATTTTCATTTTTATCCATCAATTTAGATATATAATTTATCCATATATATATATATATATATATATATATATATATATATATATATATTTGTGTATTTAGGCAGCAATCCTTCTTTCATGCACATTTCATTGAAAAATGACAGACAAGGTGCTTTTATGTTGTTTTTTTTGTACAATTTCTCATGCGATCTAATAATTTTTTTTCTTTTTGGATGATAAATTATATAAAAACTGTCCAAATGTTCTTTTTAGCTGAGCGCTTTCAGCTATACATTTAGCCATTTTCAAGGATTATATTTTAACTGTTAAATAATGGAAGCCTTATTAATAAAAACAAACAAACCAACATTTAATAATATTAACTTTGAACATGGACATAATATCTTGGCAGTGTTTTGAAAAATGAAAACATTTTATAAAACATACATACAACAAACTATTTCTTATTTTAACAGTTAAAATATAATCCTTGAAAATGGCTAAATGTATAGCCAAAATCACTCGGATAAAAAGAACAGTTTTTATATAATTTATCATCCGAAAAGAAAAAAAATTATTAGATTGCATGAGAAATTGTATAAAAAACTAAATAAAAGCATTTTGTCATTTTCAATGAAATGTGCATATATATATAGAGTTTGTCTGACGATCGCTAAAGTGTGAAACCCAGGGTCACAAACTCACATCTATCCAACCAAATATATATATATATATATATATATATGTGTGTGTCCAGGTAAAATGAGAAGAAATGTGGTATAATTCCACTGTATGTTACATTTAATTTAAAAGAGGGCTCAATACAGAGTACAGCTAAATATTATCCTTATATGTGTGTGTGACAAATGAAAACATGAAAAAAAGTAAGCATTATATGAAGGGACAAAGTGAAGGCTTCATTTTAATATTCCTAAGAGGGACATGGCTGACTTAGAAAGACAGGCATTTACTCATTTACCTGTGGTAATACCTGTTTTCCTTTAGGTCTAAACAGCAGCTGAACTGTCTTTGCCAATGGGTTGTTATATGAACCTAAAGGCCCCTTACAACATCAGTAAATTGGTATTGTAAGAAGGGAGATAACTGCTTTCTGCATCTCTACAAATGTTTAGTAAAAATGTAGTGAACTGCCAGAGCTGTACATTCAAATAGCCGCAAATCTGCTCTTCTCGCAATCGGTTTTCTTTGCCTCCCCACTTGTTCACTGCCACTGACTTTATATACGTTTAAAGGTAGGCAGCACTTCCAGGCTATTTCATCAACCATTTTCTGTTATGATGTAATAAGTCTGCACCAATTTTTCTTTGTATGATTAAGCCATTGGCACTGGCAAACGTACACATTTCGCATTTTTTTTTAAGGTAAGTAGATTTCTTCTTCACAAACTGTTACAACAAAAATTATCTACCAGTAAGATTCAAACTCATATTCTGGCCTAAAATTTTGCAGCTCAGTTTTTTTTTTACCAATTAAATCACAATGTACAGATTTAGGCTGGTAGTCATTGATGCCAATTTCTCTGGCTCTCAAGATAGCATCAGTCCATTTATTTCATTTTGTATGCTTTATTGGCCAAAAATAAACATCAAATTCCTTTAATCACGGCTTTTTGGTCTTAGACATTGTTCATTTGTCTGTCTGAAAGAATTTGCTGCCTGAACAGTTCACATACCTCACCCAATCTTTTCTACCATGCAAATCCCTTTCCTGGGAAATAACTACTATGAAAGCATAGCTGCATAGATTGTTATAATGCAAAAAGAAATTGTAGAAAAGAAATATTCTTCCTGAATGTTGGTACATGTTTTGGGACTTCTATTCCCTTGATCAGCTGAAGATTTATATTGATTTAATTTTAAAGCTCAAATGCTGCAGTACAATACAGGCATCTGATTGAACATTCTAAATTCTTGCGAAGAGAAGATAATTTAGTCATTGAAAATTCTGAGAGAGAGGAAGATGATTAGAAAGATGAAAGAAAGGAGATAAAAAAAGGAGGAATTTGTACAACATGCTGAATCATTATGTAATATTGGTCCTCCAAAATGGTAACAAATGCTAGACAATCTCCTTGCAGATGAAGAAGAGACTTAAGACCATAGAAGGATGCTGAGAATACTACAAGCTGAATATTTGAGCAATGACAATAACCTGGGGAAAATGAAAAAAAAAAAAAAAAAAAAAAAAATCAAAGAGGGTTTTTGATTTGGTTTTTGTTTTACAGCATATCAACCTCAATGGGTCATTTAATGCCGACAACTTTTGGAGAATTTGATACTCACAGGGCATAGTGAAGGCAAGAGAGACAGAGGAAAGCAGCAAGTAACCTACCTAACGAGCATGTGTAAATTTTTAGGGCACATAATGAAGAAAGTGGGCTTGAAGAATTTGACACTCACAGGACATATTGAAGGCAAGAGGGACAGAGGAAAACAGCAAATAACCTACCTAATGATCTTGTGTAAATGGTTGGTAGAACAGGGATTATTATTTACAGCAAAAAGATAAAACTTACAAAGAGATACAAAGGACATGAAGTTGTGGAGGGCCATAATCACCTAATTCTTGAAGTATTAAAATACACGGGGAAAGCAATTTTATATCCCACATTTACAATTTGACAAGGTGTTACATGAAATTTTTTTATCAATTCCACAATCCCCAAAATTACTAGGACAAAAAAATAAAGATAAAAAATAATGACTGCATATATTCTATATATTACATATAGATTACCTATATAATCTTTTAATTTTCATGAGTAATACGAGATTTCACAGTGGGCATTAATAACTTGACAAAGTTATTCTATTTAATAATATTAATTAATACACTTTATTAAAATAAAGAAAACTTTAAGCATTAAAATCATGAACAAAAATTCAAACAATGTAAGTTTAAGTAAACAATAATAACAATATTTCAAAAAAGTATAATTATTTAAGAGATAAGTATCACTATGGTACTGTGGACACCCTGTGATCTTGTGATCATAGTACGGGTGAAAAAATGCCTGGAGGAAGTTCAACGAGCTGCTCCTCTCATCACATCACTTCTCACACAAGACACGTGGCCATATTTACAGTACTTGCATTCAGAGCATGATGCTCCATGCAAGTATGACCTGGCCCATGACCAGAGCAAGCCTCCAGTGTATACAGCATAATGACAAGGCCATGATCAAATGGATCTGTAACATCAAGCCAGAGGATGTGGCCACTATATGATCAAGTGAGTTGTTGGTGTGGTTTGGTCTCGAAGATCTTGACCTCATTCTGAGAAAGAGAAGGTTTTGCTGGTATGGACAGGTGGAGCATTCCAGTGATGCTATTATGCATGCCTGTGACTTTCAGGTTAAAGGTTAAGCGAGTTCCTGGGAGGCCCAAGGTGCCATGGAAGGAGCTGACAATGTGGTCAAAGAGAGTGGAAGCTCTTTGCATCAACCCTCATGACATGCATTTGGAGATCTGGTGTGAGAAGTGCCTTGTGTGCAGCTAGACAGCTACCTGGCAGGGGATCCACTGACATGGACAATACTCTTGCACATGCATGATAAACAAAAACAGCCAATAAAGAAAGAAAAAAAAGACCTTTGAAGTAAGGGAAGAGGTGGTTTTATCTTGATCACAAGTGTTTCTGTTAGATATACCAACAGGTGGTTTCTTTTGAAATTCAGTCTTCTAAGCAGCATCCACTTTGACCGAAGAAGAATGGGAAGTAAAAGAGTTGATTGGAGATTTTGGGGATCAAGTGCCAACACAGCTGGAGAAAAGATATAGCCAGTTGTTGGTTTATATTGGCAGTCATGCTTGTGATTGGAAGATAGACGTGTTTGTTTCAAAGCCTCCATTCATATTGCCAACCACCATATTAGGATGAGGAAATGAAAGGGAGAAGAGCTGACATAGCAGAAGTTGTCCAAAGTATCACCTACCTACCTACTTATCTGGACAAGCAGGCAAAGTCCCAAATTAAATATTGGCATATTATATAGAAAACTGGGTTTTCATTCTTATTTCTTGACTTGGCATTTGTCGTTCTAGCATACTAGCATGTGAGCATGCAGAGGGCCCTTTCCCAACTTTTGGTGCACACTGACGAGAATTGGAATATAATGTGTGGTAATCATGGGCCAGTCAATAGAAAGCTTGGGCAGGAGTTGCATTGTATGATAGTTGCATCATAACTGAAAGATTTCCACTGAAATTGCACCTTCTCAGGTTAATGTTTTACACTGACATGAAGTAAAACAATTCTATTGAATCAATTGCTAGGCCTGCTGTTAGTAAAGTTGGTTCACCATATTGTGCTAGATAGTTTTTCTTGCTCACATCCTAAAGGGACATGGTGCATAGAAGAAGATCATCATCATCATCATCATTTTTCAACTGCAGTTGGGATCATTTCCTTTAGCTGTATAGTATGTGCTACAGCAGGGCTACATACAGTTTTAAATTCAGACTTACTTTCTCCTAGACTAGTTGCAACGAGCCGAGTAATAGTAATAATAAAGTTGGTTCATCATATTGTGATAAAAAGAACATTTGGACAGTTTTTATATAATTTATCATCCGAAAAGGAAAAAAAATATTAGATTGCATGAGAAATTGTATAAAAAAATAAATAAAAGCACTTTGTCTGTCATTTTCAATGAAATAATATATATATATATATATATATATATATATATATGTCCAGGTAAAATGAGAAGAAATTTAGTAGACTGGGTTCTTTAGACTACCCAAGTCTAAAGAACCCAGTCTGTCCTGCTATTTACCCATAGCTAGAGGGAGAAGAAGAAGACTTATACCTTTCCCAAGGGTATTAGCATGTAAGTGAATGTAATGGATCTGACTGGAATTTGAACTCAGATCTCTGATTCATCAATCTGAGCTGCTATCCATTACTCCACCATGTCTCCAAAAGAAAGTTGTTGTAATTTTACAAAATTATCTGTACATTATCAATACAGTCATATAGGATTTATTGTATTTATTTAGATGATTTTTTAGTGAATGCATGTTGGATAATGGATATTGGATTTCGAAATCATAGAGCTGAGTTTGAATTCCAGTCAAGTTTATTACATTCACTTACCTTTAGGAAAGGTATGAATTCATTTCTTCTCCCTAAAGTTATAGGTAAATAGCAGGACATCCTGGGTCCTATAGCCTTAAGTGGCAACCGGTCTAGGAGAATGAAAAACTGAATTCAAAACCAGCCTGGGTAGGGTTAGGCTCCATCAGGCTATCTTACCCAGGATACACTGCTGCTGCTATTACGGTTGCAGCACACATGACCCTCATAGATTATGTCATCGTGATGATGTGATTTAGATGACAGCAAGAAATAATAATATAGTTTTTAACTATTAGTTAAAATAAATTCTAAAAATTTTTTATTTCAACTTAGAATACTATTCTATAAGTTTAAGCAATGCAGAAGAAAAACCCAGCTGAGATTTGAATTTGCACCCTTTTCATTGAGGATACTGCCTTTGGCCAGGGCAGCTGCCTTATTGATTTGGTCATGAAGACTGACTAGTTATAAATATAAGTATGAGGTGTCATTCTTCATTTTCCCTAGAACACCTGACATTGACATCTTTATTTTTAGTAGTAGTGTACTTTAATGTCTTGAATTTAAATAATAAGGCTTCTTCTATATGCTGTGTACCTTCAGGACATGGATAATCATCTACAGCTATCCTTTGTGGCTCTTAGTAAGGCTGGGATTTTTACTATTTACCCCAATCCCTGTTCTGCCATCTATTTACACGAGCTTGTTAGGTTACTCGCTACTTTCCACTGTTTCTTATGTCTTCAACATGTCCTGTGAGTGTTAAATTCTCTGAGCACTCTTTCCTCATTATGCATGCTTGAAATTTGAAATCTCTCTTTTTGATAAGACATATATATATATTTTTGGGGGCAGAAACATTTCTTTTAAACATCTTTTGTTAAATGTGATTGACAAGGAAAATTTTATTAATTTTTTTTTAATTTAGTTTTCCCAGTATTCCTGCATTTTATTTTGTTTGATGGTTACTGAGGGAGTGCAAAAACTGTCCATATCTTCTATTGTCCCAAGTGCTTTTGACCACATCTTTAGCCATTTTCAAGGGGGGGGGTGATTTTGGCATAGTTTATTTTCATATTTTGACTGTGTGAGATTTTTTTTTTTTTTTTGAATTATAATAGCAGGAATTTCCAAGCCATTATGTGTTGGGTATGGCTGGAATTCGAGTGACTAACTTTCTATTTTTTTAAAAGACTTTCAGCACACTGTTACCCTTGTTAAACAAGGTAAGCTTGATAGTGGGGGAGAGCTGTTTGATGTACAAAGTCTCTCATATAAAGAGGTGTTTTCTGAAATTTGATTTACAAATGACTCTAGAGTTATTGACTAATATCTTTCTTAAGGGCTCTTATGAGTTGATAAATGTTTTTTATAGAGTTCTGCTCAGTCAAGTGACATGTGAGGTGACTACTCAAGGTGGTGGTTGCCCTCCCTCCTTCCTATAAGTAGCTGATTTATGGCAAGAAACAGTCTTGTACTGGGCAGTGAAATTTATACACTATATTGGTCATCGATAGTTTAGATTTAATGGAGTTATTTTGATTATTAACTACAAGCTATTCAGTTTTCTACTTTCTGGTTTTACACATTTGTTGGGAATTATAGCTGAAATGTGGTGTTTAATGATTTTTCATATAGTCAAAACATGAAAATAAACTAACTTCACCAAAATCAGCCCCCTTGAAAATGGCTAAAGAAGTGGTTTGGTTTAGTTTGCTCTGTTTTACGGCATATCAACCTCAATGGGTTATTTAATTCAGACAAATTTTTTATTGCTGGTAATATATATATATATATATATATATACATACATACATACATACATACATACATACATACATATATATATATATATATATATATTTTTGTTTTCAAAAATGTATTGATGGTAATATCTTTTTTTTTCAAAAAAGTACTGCTGCTAATAATTTTTTTTACAAACTATTTTTACACTTTTATCGTGCTTTGACATCAGTTTGGGGGCTAACTATTAGCCCATACCTGGGACCCTAACAGGTGCTACCACCCTGGATCATGGTGGACCTGGGAACACCAACAATTAAAAGGTGGATCCACACTCCTCAAAACCTCCTGATCAGAGACCTTGTTGTTGGATGTAGTTTATTGTCTTACCCAGGACAGGCTAAAGAAGTGAATGAAAGCACTTGGGACAATCGACGATACAAACAGTTTTTGTACTTGCTCACTCCCACAAAACAAAAAAATGTAAGAACACTGGAAAAATTATATATATATATATATATATATATAAAATGAATTGAGTCTGACAATTATTTATATATTTTCTATTTATATGTTATTTTTATAAAAATAATTTATTTAAGTAAATGTTCCATTTTTTTAATTAAACATCATTATTTACATTTACTGGCCTGAATGTTCAAGAGATTTCATAAAAAATATATAATTCTCTGACAGGAATTGAACATGTAACCCTTAATGGAAACTATCATTTGATCTGATGTGCTGTTAACCATTCAGCCACAAAGAAGCATCTATTTAGCAAATATAAACAGAAATTTGAACTTTGCTAACTTTTTATACATTATAATAAACAGTGTGTGTATATATATATATGTATCTATGTATGTATGTATGTATGTATATATATATATAGTACAGGTAATAAATCTATTGGTATATAATCCAAGTGGATCCTAGTAATATCAAATAGTAAAACTGATCCACCAAACAGAGCTCAATGTATTTATTATAACAGAGCATATAAATGATAAAACAAAATCCAAAATTATCTCATATAGTGGGGTGGGGATAGATCTATTTCAGATGATGACCATAAGTATGTCAGTCTTATTCAACCCCTAACCACTGACTCGGGCAGTTCATCTAAACTGAAACATCTAAATGGATAAATTCTGTATCTGTTTAAAGATATCTGCCAAAGTCATGTTTCTAGGTCCAACATGAGTGCAGTCTATACACTGGGGTTGAATAAGACTGATATATTTATGGTCGTCAGTTGAAATAGATCTATCCACCCCCTATATGAAGTAATTTGTGATCTTGTATCATATATATTTCATAAAATCAGTAATTTATACAATTAAATTTAAATTGAAGAACATGTTCTTGGAAACAAACTATAAGGATATACTTTAAATGTAGGCTTGCCCACTTCTCAATGTGTTTATTTGAAAACAATACTTTCATTTTTCCTTGATTTTAAAAGTGGTTCATTTATTAACTTGACAGACCTATTGTTGAAACCTTCCAATCGAGATGTTGAAATAAGCAGTTTTCAGTTATTTATAACTTCAACACCTCTATTCAATTTAGTATTTACCTACTATCTCACTCTGGTTGGTCATGACACATGTTTGGTTTAACTAGAGTGCCCATAAATATACATATAATTCAAGAACAAAAAAACCTAACCTGGTCTTACAACTACTTTCACATTGTTTTTGGTATCCACTAATTCTCCCTCTTTAGTGCAAGGAGAAGATTGCCAAGGGTTAGAATCTCCAGGAAAGGATATGCATTATTACATAAAATAAACTGTCCAAAGGCAGAGAAAAAAATAAGGACAGATAATACACTCTGATCTGCTATTTACCCATGAGAGTAGGATGTGACAAAAGGATGTTTTTAATGAAGGGCACTCATAGGAGTACATATGGGTCAAGAACAAAAATTGCCCAGTCCCTGCAACCACTGATTCTGGTGTCAGTGTCCACCAACCTCCACCCTCTTTAGTGCAATGAGAGAGTAACTGCCACATACTTCAGAATTCTAAGAGGAGGCGAGAACAGATACTACACTGTGATCCCAATCTAAAAGCATCACTCAAGCTGAAATCAGGTATTTAACCAAATTCCCACTCACATGGAATGTGACACAAAGCAGAGTTTAAAGTGTGTGTCCCGTGCATACATGAGACCATAGGCCAAAAATAATCCAATCTCCTGAGTGCTTCATTTTTGCAGGGATGCCATAGACATCAGAGGTTAACACTCACCCCCTTTCAAAGAGCGGTGTGGCCTGAGGGAATGCCTCCTTGTTGAGTTTATTATTTTTTCTTGGCTTAAGCTGGAAAGCTCAAATCAACTTTTATGCATTAAAGTGTGAAGTGCATATGTATCTATTGTTTTAACCACAGTTCAGCTATGATTGGTAAATACCTCACAACAAGTGCAATGCAAATTAGTCTACCTGATCAACCACCTCACTCCAAAAATTAATTCAAAGAAAACATAACTTGCACCAGATATAACTTTAAAAAGAACATTAATGAGCTAACATAATAACATATAATAACATATAATTCTGTTTGTCTCTCCCTTATTTAGCACGACTGCCAACATTTCTTAATGAACTATTTAGTTTTGATCACATGGAAAGACTGAAAAACATAACAGAGACACTACTTGGTTTCAGTGGGAAAATGAAAGAAAGGAAAGAGAGAAATGTTTAACAGCTGCTTCAGTGAAATGGAAAAATTTGCCAATTTCAAATCTTTTCATTTATACCCACTTCTTAAAATAATGACAAGCATTCATATTTATGAATTTTATTGCAATATTTTGTTAAAGCTGTTAAACTCAAATATTTAACAATGCAATAGGGGAATTTCTACAGATGTTTTATTGTCATAGAACTCGCGACAAGCTTATTCAGTCATTAACTTAATTAAGATTCATCTGAAAATTCAAACAGGAAAACTGAAATTTTCACAGGTATTTCTCTTTTATTATATATGGTAAGTTAATTCATACACTTTATTAGGAAGAATAGACCTTTAAATACAAAATAATGAAAATGTGAAATTTTCCAAATGTAGGTCTTAGGTAAACAGAAGTTTTATTCAGCAAAAGTTGCATTAAAAAAATGATTATTTAACAGCTAACCATCACAAAAATGAAAGATTTATCTAAGATTTGCATATGGAGCATGAAAAAACAAAGGAAACAACAGTACCGCTAGGGAGGTGAAAGGAAAAGATGACAAGAATTATAAATATAAAATTATTTTGTATTGTCGATACTGTGGATGTGAGCAGAAAGTCTTTAAAATTTAGGTGAGGGAGACAACTTTAAAGGAAAGGTAGAGTTGGTAAGGCATGGGGTTGATGCGTTTTTTGGGTTAGTTGACCAAGGTCATGGTGGCAACATTGAGAGAAGCCTGGAGTGGATCAGGGAAACTTGATGTTTACTGCAAATCTGACTCAGTCATTTATAGATGGTTTCCTTAAAGCAAATATAGTGGATCCTAGACTCTTCTCATGTTTTTTCTTTGGTGGTAACATTCGTGATCGACTCCTTTTATGTTATGGGTTTTTTTTTTTTTGAAAGGATTTGTTTTGTGGGCTGGATGTGATACATGGAGCCCCAGTGCAGAGGAAAACTTTTTTTTTATTTTTGGTTTTGCGTTTATAGCATTCACATCTGGTTGAGTGAATCATAAACAGATATAATTTGAAGTGGAGTATAACACTAATATATACTTAGTTGTAAAATGTTAATATCTGATAACAACAGAATACTTTCATCTACTTACAATTTGCTTTTATAAGAAACCCATGTCTTTACAGTTGATTAATTTAATATCAGTATCATTCCTGATGACAATTTCATTTGACCATAATTCACATAGCCTTAAAAACCAGACTTTATTTGCAAAACTTTCTCTTTCTGGTAACTCATTATTACGCTTATTTTTTTTTTTTCAGGTTTGATATAATCTTATCAAATCCATCCAGGCTTGAATTGGCAATTTTTATCTACATTGTTACTCGGCCACAATTAGTTTACTTTCTAATCAGTGCTTCCCAATCTCTTATCTTAAAAGATTTGCTGCCAGTTATGGCTGAGAAATTCTGATAAATCTTTTGATATTTTCTAATGTTAGTGTATCTTTCTTATTACACACACACACACACACACACAAACACTTAAATACCAATGCCAAAAGCTGTTCATTTGTCAAGTTATCCAATACTTCCCACAAATTGAGTTTTACACAATCATGCTACTAGGAAAGAATTTAATTTTCTATCAGTTTTTCTTTTTTAAGGAAACTTTATTTCATGCTGTAAATTCTAAAAACTTCTGGGTAGCACACATTTTATATATATATTTATATATATATATATATATTTATTAAAGACATTTTTATGTTTAACATTCTTTTTATAGATACAAGTATTTAAGTAAATGCTCTGTTTATAATAAACAGTATTAAATAACATTTGCCGGTAAATGTTATTTAATACTGTTTATTATAAACAGAGTATTTACTTAAATACTTGTATCTATAAAAACAATGTTAAACATAAAAATGTCTTTAATAAATTGTCGGACTTTGTCCATTTCTTAATATATATATATATATATATATATATATATATATATATATATATATATATGAAAAATATATAGAAAATAGGAAAGAACTCGTTAGGTAAATAATCCAAAGTTCTTTAGTATTTTTTTGTTATTGTTTTTAAAAATAGTGCTCGATACAAAAGTAGAGCATAAATATAATTATTTATTTAAAAATATGATTCCAACACGCTACATAAGAGTTCTCATGTTTCAAAACAAGAGCTGAAAACTTCAATATAATTAATCAAATTAAATTGAATTAAAGTAAGCGCTGTTCCATCTTCAAGCGAATGCGTTCAAGTCATCTGAAGAGTGTGAAACTTGGGTTACGATTAGGGTCATCCTTTAATAGGAATTAACTTTATGAAGCATTTTTTTCTCTGTCTAGTTAACTGAGGCTTTGAGCATTTAACTGAGTATGTAAGTGTTTGCCTTTAGGCTTTTTCTTATTGCTGTCTTCAAGATTTTAATGTCTTTTGGCAAGTTGTCAGTTAGTCCCACCAACACTTGGTTTTTCTTTTTTATATATATATATATATATATATATATATATATATATATATATATATATATATATATATATATATATATACTAGCAGTAGAGCTTGGTGTTGCCCGGGGATGTTACAGTAAAAGATAGATCAAGTATTGACCATCATAAAGATTGAAAAATAAAATTGACAAAGATTATTATTTAAGGTTGATGGACACGCATGTCTTAATTAGTTGTTTTTTTTTTTTTTTTATGAATTGGTCAAACCCAAACTCAAACAAAAAACTGTTTTCAATCGTTATGAGTCTACCGATTGAATAGAATTTTATTATAAACAATTGTCTTGAAAATGGAATTTTTTAAAGCATTCTGAATGTAAAAATAAAAAAAAAAGTGTGTGCAAGACAAAAAGAAAACTACCTGCCAAAAAAAAAAAAAAAAAAGTGAATTGTTGAAATTGGTTGAAAAATGTAGGAAATCCGATCCCATATATAAATGAACACACGCACAACCTGGGCTTTATAATAATAAGTATAACTCGATATGAGTTGTCCCCCTTTCATTCTCGTGTTTTCAAATTGATTTCGTGCAAAAACTGTTTTTTCCAATTTTTGGTGCTGTCAGAACCACTGCAAGGTAATTTTACGTAGTCCTGTGAAGTTTTGCTGAAATTGGTTGAGGAAATCCGATCCAATATATAAACATATAGACACACACACTGGATTTTATAAGTATGATATATATATATATATATATATATATATATATGAGAGAGAGAGATGATAAAAATATAGTTTTAAGATATATTATATTTATGGGTTAAAGTGCTCAATATTTTTGAGAAATCAATCACTCCAAATGAGTAGGGACTTGTCAGGCTGAGAAGATAGAAGCAATAGCACCTACCTTAAGTTGTGAAAAATATTGCCCTTTATAAAACCATCTGATAAAAAAGGTAACTCATTGAAGGAGGAAAAAAAAAAAAAAAGAGAGAGAGAGAGAGAGATTTCCTCTCCTTTCATACAACTTATGCTAATTTGCTCACTGAAATTATAGAAGGTGAATACAGAAGACAAATTTTTTTTTTTGCTAGTACGCATTTCAATAATCCAAAGTAAGTACACCACTTTTTTTTCCAACTGACCAAGTAACTTTCTCCACAATATCAGAGATAAAGGGTATATAAATATAAAAGTGGACACTGGCTGTTAACATCAATGTTACTAAATATATATATATATATATATATATATATATATATATATATATATATATAAACAATGGTTAAAAAAAAATGAAACATTCAATTTTTAGTAAGTAACTTTCATATATCTTGCTTGAATTCCTTTGAAATTAGACAGTTTATTCTTAAAGGTATATCAGTTTATTCTTAAAGGTATATCTCTTATTTTCTTGCTTGAATTCCTTTGAAATTAGACAGTTTATTCTTAAAGGTATATCAGTTTTATTCTTAAAATTAATCTCGTAGTATTTTGCTGAAACATTGATTTCTTTGAAATGCTAAACTGTTAAAAAGCTGTTTTTTTATAAAATAAAACAGTATGAATTGAACCATTATTACTACATTTTAAATTTTTGATAATCATTTCACCCAAGCAAAGAGGGAATGCCACTAGTACACAGGGGGGTTACAGAGAGTGTAAGTGAGAGAAAAGACTGAGTATAGGGAGGATTGAGGAAAGGACAGAAGATGAATGGGATTCAAGAAGATAGAAAAGGGTGATTGATGTTGTATTTCAGTTTTGGAATATTGTAGTTATCAGCAAAGCAAGTAAATGGAAGGGAGTTCCACAGGTGGGAAGTGCGAGAAAAGAAACTGTTGGAGTAGAAGTAGCAATTACATTGAGCTATTATAATACTAAATGGGTGAGACCTAAATGACAATCTAGTAGCACATTTAAATTCATGTAGTCAGGGAACCAGGTAAAAAAGCTCATCAGAGCAGTTGCCATGAAAATATTTGTAGAAAAGGAGAGAAGGAATCTACATTGCGTCAGTGAGAACGTGACTGAAGTTGAGATTACTGTATTAGTACATTAATACTTTGTTGTAGCACTTTTTACATGTACTATTTCTTTCATTTGCTGCAATTATGAAATGATTAACCTACAAAAATCATCCAATGTCACTGATGCCCACATGTCTGTAATGATTTGATTTTGGTTTGGTTTCTTTTATGGCTTATCAACCTCAATGGATTATTTAATGCTGACAAAATTCTTACTTCTGTTAATATTTTGTTTTGTCAAAAATCTATTTCTGGTAATATTTTTCCTTCAAAAATATATTGCTGGTAATTTTAATTTTTTTTTCAATTTTAAAAACATTGTTGGTAATATTTTTTTTTTTTTCAAAAATATATTGCTGGTAATTTTTATTTTTTTCAAAAATGTATTGCTAGTAATATTTATTTTTTAAAAACATTGTTGAGAATATTTTTTTTTCAAAAATGTATTGCTGGTAATAGTTTTTTTTTTGTTCAAAAATTTATTGCTGGAAATAAATTTTTTTTTTTTACAGAGTATTTCTGGTATTAAAACCTATTTTTACACTTTCATAGTGTTAATATTTTGTTTTATCAAAAATCTTTTTCTGGTAATAATTTTTTTCCTCAGAAATGTATAGCTGGTAATATTTTCTAAAATGTATTGCTGGTAATTTTTTTTTTTTTTTTTCAAAAACATATTGCTGGTAATATATTTTCTTATTTGCATCTGGTCT
Source organism: Acanthosepion pharaonis (assembly GCA_903632075.3). NCBI lineage: Eukaryota > Metazoa > Mollusca > Cephalopoda > Sepiida > Sepiidae > Acanthosepion > Acanthosepion pharaonis. The sequence goes on from CAHIKZ030002163.1 coordinate 258,942, forward strand.
ATTTGCAGGCCAATCAAGTACTGTTATTCTCTTCTCTCCAAACCAGTCTCCATCCTGGGTAAGACGATAAACTACATCCAACAGCAAGGCAGGAGGTTTTGAGGAGTGTGGAACCACCTTTTAATTGCTGATGTTCCCAGGTCCACCCTGATCCGAGGTGGTACCACCATTTAGGGTCCCAGCTATGGGCAAATAGTTAACCCCAAACTTTGGTCAAAACACTATGAAAGTGTAAAAATAGGTTTTAATACTAGAAATACTTTGTAAAGAAAAAAAAATATTACCAACAATACATTTTTGAAAAACAAATATTACCAGTGAAAGATAATTATTACCAGAAATAGATTTTTGAAGGAAAAAATATTACCAACAATGAAAATTTTGTCAGCATTAAATAACTCATTGAGGTTGATATGCCGTAAAACAAAACAAACCAAACCAGTCTTTTGTAGATTTTGCTTCATGGGGTGGAACAAGGTCATACTGGAAGATGAAGTCATTATCCCCAAATTTGTCCTCAGTTTATTGGATAAGGAAATAATCTAGGACATCCTGATAGACAGCAGCTTTAAGTAACCTTTTCAAGAAAGATTCTTCCAACACTGGAAACAGACATACAAACACAAATCATCAAAGATTGAGATAATTTTATACTTTTTTTCAATTCAGTTGGCATTGTATGTTTTGCGTGACTTTCTCCAGACACAGAGGCCTCAATTACTGAAGGAAATACAAAATTTTGTTTCATTACTGAAAATGACCTTGTTCCTTTGATCAACACACCAACTTTGGTGGTTTCTCACCCAGATTAAACGTTTCTGTTTAAAATTGGTATCGTGCTGTCATATCTAAGCTGATGGAGTGTTCGAAGTGTTGCAAATTGAGAAACAGCTACACCAGCAATCTCCAGAGCTTTAGAAATTTTACCACAGTTTACAAATAAGGATCCTATTCTGCTAGGACATTTTGAACAAGTTTGTTGTCTTAAAAATAACAAGACAGACTGAGAGCATCCCAACTTGACAGTGATTCTCCTTAAGACATAAATGACATCTTTTTGTGCCTCTAATATAACCTTAACTCTTGCCAGTTATGATACTGGCTGACAATATGGTGAACACCAAAGATTCTATTGTTGTTATACTAATACTTTAACACTAAGAATACTTACAATTGTTTGTTTTTTTTTTGTTTTATTCTAAGAATAAATTAAAATTTATTGAAACAAAACAAGTTCAGTTGACCACTGATGACAATTTCATAACAACGTAACTATAAACAATTTTCTTCTATCCTCTGCCAGCTGCAATGATGGAGAAAGCATTATGTCGAACCATCGCCAGTGAGACACACTGCAAGAGCCACTGCGTTTTGTGAATTACAAATTGTCAGGGAGAAAATGTCAGATTTATATGCATTGAATTGATATACTGTTAGGAGTAAACTATCTAATTTTAAATGAATTTCAATAAGAAATATGAACATTATTCAATAAAAAAACACAATATTATTCTGAATCATGTGTGTGTGTGTGTGTGTGTGTGTGTATATATATATATATATATATATATATATATATATATATATATATTTGTAATTTTGAGTGGTTAGAACATTTGCATTCTGACCATGAAACCTGGGTTTGAATCTCTATGGTCGATTTGTCCGGAAGGAGACTTTCTGATGTTATCAGTCTAACCCATCCCAGCATGTGGCAACTTTAGAAAGTACCTGAAAACCATACCATGGGTTGACCCAAGCCTTGTGAGTGAAATTGGGTAGACAGAACCGTTGGGGTCCGTTGATAGAACAAAGTCACAAGTCATCATGATCAAGGGTTGAGTGTGCTGGCCTTGTTCAGATTGCTGATCACGCTAGATAACACGCTCTCTCCCAGAAACTGTAACTAAGGTCTGCTCAGCATAGTTGCAGTATAAACCACAGGTTGGCTCTGTGGGTGTTGAACAAACACAAATATGCCTGAGCGAGCGTCTGCAATAGGGATTCGCTAGCCACTCTAGTAGATGGGTATCCTCGAATACAAGTGGCCAGCTATTATATATATATATATATATGCCTGCTTCAGAAATATTATTTCTATTGGTGTTTGAAGATCTGAGTATATCCATAATGGTTTTGGAAGTATTTGTGACTATTTTAAGATTATTTAGATGGGATAGGTTATTCTGGATAGTGGACGTGACAGAGTTGGTTGGTAGTATTATGTATCTGTTAATAGGATGTCCATAAAGTATACGTAAAAACTAGAATACTTGTAGATTTGTATCTCTAAATGATAGAAACAATCTGTAATAAGGATGTGAAAGAAGTATTTAAATTTATTATTGGGATTGTTAATTTTTGACATGTCCACCATCATTATTCATACAAAGGGTAATATGATTCTGTAGTTCTTAGAAAACATTTTGCAGCCGATTTTTGGTTTATACTGTCAATCACATCAATTATTCTAGCTTGCAATTCCTCTAAATAAACATCACTTTTCATATGTCTAAATAAAAAGAAATCTAGATGCCAATTCTGTCAAAAAAAAAGAAAAAAAAAATTGAAAAAAAAAAAAAAAAAAAAAAAAAGAAAAAAAAAAAAAAAAAAAAAAAAAAAAAGAAAAAAAAAAAAAAAAAAAAAAGAAAAAAAAAAAAAAAAAAAAAAAAAAAAGAAAAAAAAGAAAGAAAGAAAAAAGAAAGAAAAAAGGAAAAAGAAAAAAAGAAAAAAGGGAAAAGAAAAAAAAGAAAAAAAAAAAATAAAAGAAAAAAAAAGGAAAAAAAAAAAAAAAAAAAGGAAAAAAAAAAAAAAAAAAAAAAAGAAAAAAAAAAAAAAAAAAAAAAAAAAGAAAAAAATTTTGAAAAAATTTTTTTGAGAAATTGAATCAAATTTAATAGAAAAAAAAGCGTTTTTAAAACAAAAAAAAAGTATTCAAAAGAGAAAAAAAAAAAACTCTAGACATATTTTTTAATTTTTTAATGTTTTTTTTACAGATTCAATTTTAATATTATGATAGAAACAAAGGTACAATATTATAAATTGTATATACAGACTTTATGGACATTTAAATTTCAAAGACTTTTGGACATCCTGCAATGTATGTATATTTAAGTTGATTCACTGTGTCATGCTTGATGATTTTTCTTTCCAGAATCTTAAACATTAATAAGTCTTCCATTCATCCAAGCATCTACCACATCTAGTCTAGTGATTCTTTTATGTATTTAGAAATTCTTGATAAAATACAAAGAAGAATATGAAATATTATTGGTCTTGACCTGGCATCTCACCTTCAATCACTTTCCCATTACCATAAATTCCATGGGCCTTTTCTATAAATACATTCATGATAAATGTTCTGAGTAACTTTCCTGTCTGGTACCAAGACTTTACGAATTTAAGCAAATTACTGGATTGGAGGAAAGGTCTTATTTTATAGTCAAAATGGCTAGATCTAACCTTACATTTTATGCTAAGAGTTTTTTCTCTCACTGATCTCATTTGCAGAACTCTCTCCTGGCTTGTTGCTTTCCTGTCAACTTTGATCTTCAAACATTTTAATGCAATGTCAATCATTATCATTTCTCCTTAATTTCTATTCTTTTATTGTTCTTTCTCCTTAATGTTTTTCTCATATTCTCTCACATTCAGTAACCCCTTGTATTTCAATGCTTGGTTGGGTGAAAATTATATATATATATATATATATATATATATATATGTTTGAATTACTGAATAACTTGATATTTGAAACTCTTATTTATAGAATTACACACTTGTTAGTAAAGAAGATTGGTGCAGTTTATGCCAACAGGAACCATATTAAAAATTGATTATGACTATAGATTGACTTGTTTTCTGTGGCTTAACTCTGTACAGAATATTTAAATTGTATGAATTTTCTTTTTGAGACGATAGTGATTTAGTGATACATGTCTTACTAATTAATCCATAGCTGGGGGAAAAGAGGTGGATTCATACTTTACCCAAGGGTATTTGTGCATAAGTGAATATAATGAATTCAACTTTAATTGGAACTCAGCTCTCTGATTAATAATTATGAGCCATTGTTCATTACACCATCTGTACATCCAACCTTACAGCACCTCTTAATTCTAAGCAGTCACTTATCTAGGTAATAAAAAATCTAATAAAAGAATACCTGCTCGGCCCTGTGGCTAGGATCATTTTGTAGTAAAAAAAATTTGTCAACTGCCATGATTTTCGGGTGTTTATAAACCTCTGCTTGACAGAGAGGAATGTTTTGGATGATTCAAATAAAAATAGAAAAATGAAAGGTTTTTAATTTTTGTGGGAGGTTGATGGAACTAAAATTTTTGGACGGGTTTAGATGGGTTTTATTTTGGCTGGGTTACGGGCTCAGACATACCAAAATAAAAAGGCCTTGTATTTTCGGTCCCCGTGGGTGGATTGATAAATACCATCTAGGTAATAACCAGGCTCAACATTACTGAACTTCAGTGATCATGTCGGAACTAGTGTTTCAACCTGATATAGTTGTAAGATTGATAATAAATAACAATAAAATTGCAAATAATGGTGAATATATAATTGAATAAAATGTACCATATTTTCCGACTTACAAAACACTTTCTTCCTGAAAAATATGTGTGCATCTTCCAAGATGAATGTAAGGCAACACCTAGGCTCAAGTAAGTTTGGACAGTCACCTAATTGACTTGACTGATAGGGACATTGATTTTTATGTTGAGTCATTACACTATAATGTTAGCTAATTCAGCCTTTTATATGATGTAACCTCAGTACTCAGTACAATTATTTCCAAGACTATAAACCTTCCTGGGGCCGAGTCATAAGCTTAAATATGCTCTGTTTACTAGCAGTGGCAGGAGGCTTTCTGCTCTTGACTCGTATGTCATTGCCATACAAACAAAATTGGACAAGTGATTTATGTAAATAATACATGACACCAGTATGTGAAGGATGCATGGTGAATGTGTTGTTGTATGAGAATGATTTTTTTTTTCTTAGAAATTTCTTTCCAATATTAGGGTGCGTCTTCCAAGCCACTGTGTCTTGTAAGCTGGAAAATATAGTAATTCCCTTTATTTTCTGAAGAATAAAGTTGATAAGCAAAAACTTAAATTATTTATGACTCAACTTAATTTCTTTTTTAATTTTTTTTAAAGCATCCCCCCAACAAACAAAGCAATAATGGTGCTAAGATTCTAGGGATTAGTGGCTGTGAAAGAGGATTAAAAGACTTTAGTAAGGAGAAAGGTCAATAAAAAATTCTGAAGTGGGGAAGATTGTGAATGATGCGGCATTTAAATTTTTGAAGATCATAGGTGGCAGGGAAGTAAGAAACCAGGGGACAAGTGCAGGAGAAGAAACTATTAAAATAGAACTTACAGTTACATCCAGCTAGTTCAATAGCAGAACAATGAGACCTAATTGCCAATCTAGTAACACGTTTGAATTCATATGGTCAACATACCAACGTGGAGAGCTAATTAGAACAATTGCCATGAAAATATTTAATCTAAAATAGGATTTACTCCTAAGTAATATAGCAGTTAAGCATTTGGAAAGTGAAACTGGCTAACTGGTTTCAAATTCCAGCCTAGTCTGTTGCATTAAATTTTGTACAAATGCCCTTGGTAAATGTATGAATCTGATCCAAGGTGGAAGTTCATTGGAGTAAAGAAACAAATTAGTCACTGGTTTGGAGAAATGACCAAAGATTTATTTTCATTTACAAGACATGAAAATGTCACTGGTATGTTGTATAGCATAGTGTTTGAATGTACAATGTATGAGGTGTGAACTGAGAGCATGAAAAAGGAGTATGCTCAAACTGGCTGACTGCTTGTTGGCTATCGGTTTGAGTTTGCTACGTCAATAGTGGAGTCTGTTCTCTTCCTTTGTTCACAACAGGTCATTTTCACAGCCTGATGGTCAGACAGGCAGTTAGCTGTGTTCTCAGGTAACCTCTATGGTTAGCACATGGGTGAAGTCTCTCTGCTCTGTCCAGCTTCACTTATAGCTTATATAAAGGAAATGTATGGACATAGTTGTAGTCATCTGTGCGAAGCAAGAGTTGCATCAATAATGGCCAACACTCTGGTATATTTGTATTTGTTTTAAAATTTGTTTTGAGTAGAGTGTGATGTGTATGTGACTTAACTAGATGAAAATTGGTCTGTTGTTAAAGATATGTTTTCTAATAATTGTATAAATTTGTTATCTCTATGTGTAAATTGTGTTTTTTTGCTACAAATCTATCTCTTCTGCCTAAATAATAGGTTAAATAGCATTCTAGACTAAGTTCTCTAGACCTGAATCACAACCACTCTATGAGAAGGAAAACTCTGAATTCAAAATTATGGAGAAGCAAATGCAAAGTCACACTATTGCCTTTTTTCAGGAAGTTATGGCAATTCAGAGATAATGAAGAAGCAGAATCTGTGGAGAGCTCTGATAACCTACATCCTGAAGGGAGATGGCATTTAAAAAAAAAAAAACCAAGATCCACTATGATTTATTATTGTTTTATTTATTTGTTTAATGGCATATTAACTCCTTATGGGTCACTTAATGCTGAAATTGAATTTTCTTGGTAGCTTTGAAGTAATAAAAATATGATATATGTTATTCTGCTTTCACAATTGAATATATGGTAGATGATACTCAGCTTTTGTGGATATATATGTTCGTGTGGACATAATTACTAGAGGTGGTGATATGTGCGTGTTTTATGTTGTAGTTTTGTTGAAGTTATATTTTGAAATACAGTTTGATTTCTTTTTAGAAATTATAGAATATTATATGGTTTAATGCCATGAAAGAGTTCTTTCATGTTGGTTATTTAATGCTGAAATCTAAATATTTTGAAAATTTTTTCAACTGCAGATAAAAAAATTAATTATTGATAAAATGCATTTTAACATAATGTATTGATGAAGTTGAAGGCTTGAAGGGAGATAAAGGTTGTTTTATGATTGATATGAAACTGATTTTGCATATCAACTCCTTATGGGTCATTTAATGCTGAAATTGAATTTTCTTGGTAGCTTTTTTTTAAAAAAATATGATATATGTTATTCTGCAAAACAATTGAATATATGGTAGATGATTGGTTTGGTTTATTTTGTTTAATGGCATATCAACCTTAATGGGTTATTTAATACCAACAACATTTTTAGGATAGATTTGCATGAATAGAATACATATTCTTTGGTTTAGATTGGCTTGGTTTATTTTGTTTTATGGCATATCAATCATAATACCGACAACCTTTTTTATTGCTGGTAATATTTTGTTTTGTCAAAAATCTGTTTTTGGTAATATTTTCCTTCAAAATTGTATTACTGGTAATAATTTGTTTAAAAAAGTATTGCTGATAATAGTTAACTATTTGCCCATAGCTGGGACCCTAACAGGTGCTATTACCCTGGGTCAGGGTGGACCTGTGAGCATCAGCAATTGTGGTTCCATTTCCTCAAAAACCTCCTGATCAGAGGTCTTGCTGCTGGACGTAGTTTAACGTCTCTTATGGAATCTACTTTTCTGCATTTGAACATTTTACCAGGAATTTGTCTGAAACATTATATTAAAATACTTTTTAATTTATTTTGAAAAAATTTTATATTTATAATTATTTGAATTATGAATTAAGTTTATATTTATAGATTTAACAAGGATATTATAGATTAATGAATTAATTTTTAAATTATATAGATTATTGGATTAGGATATTATTTAGATTAATGGATTAGGATATTTAGGAATTAATTCATTAGGATATTATTAGATTATGGATTAGGATATATAGATTTTGGATTGGAAATTATATAGATTAATATTTAGGATATTATTAAAACGTCATGATAGAGTTCTTTCATGGTTGGTTGATTTTGTTTAGTGGCATGTTAACCTCTTTTGGGTTATTTAATGCCAGAATCTAATTATTTTTTTATGCAGTTTTATGGCTTCAACTACAGATAAAATGTATTGCTGGTCATTTTGCTATAAACTATAAAAATGTATTCTTACACTTTCATACTGTTTTGTTTAGAGGTTCCCTATTTACCCATAGCTGGGGCCCAAACAGGTGCTACACTCAATGAAACCTCCAATCTCCTGATCAGAGGCCTTGTTACCAGATGTAGTTTATTGTCATACCCAGGACAAGATTAATTATTGGGGAATATAAAGTTAACAGAAAATACACAGATAAAATCCTGTTGATGACAGATTCAGAAAGAAAACTTAAAAAACTCTTCTACAAAGAAGTAAACAAAGCAAGAATAAAGGACTAACTGTAAAAAGACAGAATATATGTATGCAAGCCTAGTGCAAGAGTCTTTTGATAGCCCCTCTCCGAATCTGATATGCTCCCCCTCCCAATCTATGATACAGGGTCCCCACTCTACTATATTTCAATGAAAATAAATCAACAATGTTTTGCATCAACTTGATATTTTTATTCTTAAAAAGTTGAAGAATTTTAAAAGATTTAACATTATGGATGAAAAGTAGTGAATTTTATATTTTTTTTTTTTTTTTTTTTAACTTAGCATGAAAAAATTTTTTATTTGGACATGGATTTGAAAAATCATTCATGAGTTGATCTAAGCCTTGTGAGTGAAAATGCCCCACCCCACCTGCCAATTGATGATACTGGGCCCCGACTCTACTATACCTGAATTTTCAAAAGGTAGTATTCATATAATATACAAATTTTATTGTCACCTAATTATGTACAATAATGGATCATATCCAATATAGATGAACAATTAAATTAGAAAAATTGAAAATAAATACAATGTTCCTAAATACAAATTAGAGACCTGTCAGAATAGCTCATTCCATCTTAAATAAATCAACAATGTTTTGTGTCAATTTTTAATATTAAAAGTTGAATAATTTTAACACATTCAACATTATGGATAACAAATGGTGAATTTTATATAATTTTTTTGATTTAAAATGTCCCAAAAATTTTCATTCGGATTTGGACAAAAAAAAAAAAAAAAAAAAACAACTCTGAATGACACCAAAATCCATAAAATGTTTCATTTTTTAATTGACAGTTGTCTTTAGTTTAATAATTAAACATATACCAGGTAAATCATGATGGTAGTATCATGGCTATTGTTATACTGAAACACACCTATTCTATAGTTAATAGACTCTCCCACCTATAATAAGTAGTATTAGTAATAATAACAATCAGTCGCCAGTGATAATAAGTGAGTTGGTGGGAATAAGCTGGACGAAAGTTAGTTGGAATTAAAATATCAAAATAACAACTAGATGTCTGCGTCATTAACTATTATATCAAGTTCCTAACGTTTTTGTACGTCGAACCTATTTTACAATAGTGAAATACAAGCCTCCACTAATTAAAAACTGTTATATGAACAGCTATGACTATTTAGACTAGCTTGGACAATCTATGACCAGATAAGACCAACTTAGACCAAAATAATTAAGAAAATTTACATCAGGCTCTCCACGTTAAAATATGACCTTGTGGAAATATCCTGATCAATTTTAAAGCAAATATTCTATATAAATGTAGATATAAAAGAAAAAAATGCTGATAAGAAAGTGATTTTTTCACAAAGCATTGATAGGAGCACAAAAAAGATAGCTTCATATTGGAGATGTCAAAATGAAACGCATGTAGGATTTTAGCTATAAATGACAGAAAATATTTAAAGTGAATATAATGAATGATGTCAAGAATTGGAACCTATAAAAATAAATTAACAATTCAAATTTTTTTTTACATCCAAGTTCACAGCATCTGGTATTTTTTTATGGTTACTTATCTAGGTAATGACCATGTTTGAAATTGCTTAATTTTGGTGATTGTACAATTTAGTGTGATTATGGGTATAATTTTTGAAAATTTTAAAATTCAGGAACAAGTAATCAGAAGGGATTTTCACAAGCAAGATAGTACAAAGAAAGAAATTATTAGAATAGAACATATGGTTGCATCTACCTAGTTCAACAGTAAAATGATAAAAACCTAATTGATAATCTAGTAGCCCATTTAAATTCATGAAGTCAAGTGGGGGGAGCCCATCAGAACAATTGCCATGAAAATATTTGTAGAAAAAAACAGAGTGAAGCCATGTCACGTTGGACTAAAATCAAGATATCAGGTCAGGATTGATTACATTACAGACCCCTTAATTCTAATAAAATGATTTTAAATTATTTAATAATCTTAATGAAAGCAAATTCACTAAATTTATTGTACAGGGTGATTTGAAAGTCTTCCCCTCACCTACATAATGTAATTTTTTATTTCAGATGACAGACATGAAAATGATGGTTTTCATACAGACCTTCTTGATATGTGACAATGTTAATGAAATTGAATAAAACTGAATCCAGTACATGTGCTTTGCATTACTGTATTACTTGTTCTTCTATTGTCCGTATTACTTTTTCGTAGGGGGGACGACAAGTCTTTCAGACCACCCTGTACACTATTTACATTGTTCAGACAGTTGTCCTCATTTTCATTGCCATATACAGGGTGGGGCAGAGCAACTTGCTTATTTAAATTTGGCGCCCTAAAGCGATGGTTGCTCCAAGGATGGTAGAGATAGACTTATTTGAGAGGGTGGGATTTAAAGTTTGGTTCTTAATGTGTGTTTTTTTTTTTGTTTATTTTTTTTTCATAAAACCCAGTGAGCATCATGGAGTGACGATGTTGATTTTGGAATTTTTTTTCGCTGTTGAGGCATTTTTTTCATTGTTAATCGCTCAATTTTCAAAAAATAATAATGTGCATTCCTTAGACATTTCAATATTGCCCCACCCATGGTCGGGTTCCTTTTGGCAGTTTTATTTCATGGGTAAACAACTTCAGGGAAATGGGTGAAATATTTCTTAAAAAAGAAACCTTTTCCCACGAACAGCAAGGTCACCCCAAAACATTGAGTGTATAGAGAAGAATGGATGCCATCTTACTGATATCTTTAAAACTGGTAAAAATAAAATTTAAATGTTGAACAAATAGTAAAAAAGAATTACATGTTTACCTGCATTACTTTGTGTTTTCTTTTTGATATTCCAATTGTTATAAAATAAAATAAGACATATCTCGGCTGATTTACAGGCAAACACCCAAGAGCAAGAGAATGGATGTGAACGGGACAAAGCCCCATCACAAAATGACCATTATCTTTCTTTACAAATGTTTCCGACAAACACGTGTTCCTGGTCGAAAAATATAAATAATAATTAAAGTGTTTCTATTTTTCGTCCAATAAAATGCTTCCTCCTAATTATACTCGCTTCGTTTTTAGCCTTTTGTTATATAAAAAAGTGCTATAAAAGGGGTCACAGGGAAGTTCAACAGCAGTCAACAGGTGGCCACAAAGGAGACCGGTCATTTTAGCAGCTGTCAGCAGGGAGCGTCAACCACCGTCAACATGTGTGAACTACTATGAGAGATCAACCCAGATCCGAAAGCCGGCTTATGAACTTTACCACACCAAGGTAGCTGTCCTAAACCCTTACGTTCCTATTGAAATAAACCACATAAATCTATTTCTACTGTTGTCGTATTTCTTTCTTGCAACCATACGCTTGTCTATAACACAAATAAGCAAGTTGCTCTGCCCCACTCTGTACATGTTTTGGCTGTTGTATGCTCCAGTTTTCTTCAGGTGATTGGAATTTTGAACTGAATCCTTTATTTCATCCACTGGGGTAGATTGTCCTAGTTCCACGTGCCATGCCTCTTCTGGATGTCCCAGTATCAGTAAAATAACTGTACAATCACCAAAGTTAAGCAACATTGAGCTGGGTCAGTACCTAGATAGGTGACCACTTGGGAATAACTGGTGCTTGGGAGTTTTAATAATCTAGTAAATGTTTATAAATTTATGAATAAAAATTGTTTTCATATTTATTATTTTATAAAGCGGTAAATGATAAATATCATATTGCATTAGTTTTAATACAATTGTTTTCTAATTAATTTTTAGTATGTTGTAAGTACGAAATTATTCTCATTAATAAACAATCTAATAAAGTAGTGGATGTTGAAAAGATGAAGAAAAGGCTTGCAGCAACAGAAATGTGGTTCTTCAAAAGGAAGCTGGGAATAGCATAGACTGAACATGTGAACAATGACAAAGTTTTAAAGAAAATGGAAACAAAAAAGTATACTTATACTTAACATCAGGAAGTGATAGTTGAAATTTCTAGAGCACATAATGAGGAAAAAGTGCTTGGAAAATCTGATACTCACGGAATAGTTTGAAGGCAAAGGGAGAGGAAATAAATGTACAAGCTACTTAGCGAACTTGAGTAAATGGATGGCAGAACAAGATTTAGTAAAGAAAACAAAAAGACAAAATTTATAAAGTGTGACAAAGAACAGGAAATTGTGGAGAGCCATTATTGCCAATGTCCTTTACTCAATCAAAGATCAGAATTTATCTCTCACTACTCTTAAAATGATGATAAATGTTAAGAACAGTCACATGGGGATATTTTGATGTTTTCTCAGAATAAGCAGGGATAGGAAACCACCTGCAAAGTTGAAATGAAATATAATACTTTGATTCATAGGACCATATGGAATATCTATTCCACTCTGGCACAAGCAACTTCCTATTCGTAAGAATTCTTTAGTGGGAATTTCATGTGTGTGTCAAACTTGGTTTTTAGCCTGTTATATATATATCTGTCTGAATTTCTGGCATGAGGAATTTTCCATATTTACACATGACCTATTGTCATAATTTTCATCGTTGTTTTAACAAATGTTTTGGCTGTTGTATCCTCTCGCTTTCATCAGGTGTATATTGATCTATTAACCTACAAGGAATTCTGAACGGAACCCATTATTTAATCTATTCTTATTTAACTTCCCATGTCTAGAGATATCTTGTCTGAGCAGTACTAAAAATAAAAGCAAGTGTGTATATGTATATATATATATATATATATATATATTTTGAATAAAAGACAGACCACGTTAAGATTCCATGTAATAAGTTATTTCACCATAACCCCTTTAACAGGGTTCTGGATCATCAGACTTTAATTCCAAAAGCTGAAATGAAAAATGAAAAGAACAGAAATTCACACGTTTTTTACGGACCTCATCAAGTATACGCAAAGTTAATGAAGTGAGGAAGTGAGGTGGGAGAGAGGATATGAGTGTGTCATATGTATCATTTTAGTTTCCTATTTTAACCCCAGTGTGTCGGTTGGATGTTGCTCAAATCTAACGCGCCTCGTCTCTAGATAAAGGTGGTTAAGGGGTTAGCGATAAGGACTACATTAAGGAATAAATTAAAAACATTTTGAAATCACTACACAAAAGCTTTCATGTTTCAATACTATGATTTTTATTTCTTCAGGCGATGGTAAGTAACTGGTGATTAAATGATTTTTAAGGAAATTTAAAAACAAATTTTTACCTCAAAAAGTTAATGGGAAAGAGACATAAGGTCAGAATTAAAAATAGACTTGTAGGTATGTCTTGATTAACCAATTAAATGTCAGATCTACGGTAAATAGAAAAGTAATGTCAGAGTGGAGGTGGGTGAGTTACTTTTTCATGTTATTATAAACTGGGACAGACTCATCATTGATGATTGTGAAAGATGTGCCATATCCATCTGTTCTCTCATTTTTTTATATATGCACACACACACACACATACATACATTAGATACACTAAAATTTGGGATCATCTTGCATTTTTTTTTTTTAAATGCTTTCAAAAGAGATATTTTCATATATCCTTTGAAGTAAAAGATAAAATTTCACTAATTACTGTTTTTATTTTGATTATTATGATTGAAAAAAAAAAAAAAAGAAAAGTAATTAAAAGAAATTGTTAAATCCATACCTGCATGTTTTGAAGATGCACAGCACATACACCCATCCCAAAACATAACAATCTGATCATAACAATATTTATTTATTAAAAAAATATTTCTTTAATATTATCTTTTGTCATACTAGATTTTGTGTCCGCCATGTTTTGACTGATCTTTCCGCCACCTAATGAATATCCATGAACATTTTCAAATTTAAAAGACTTGATAAACCAAAGACATCCATGCTCTTGTATACAAACACGGGCAACAAAATAAATCCTAAATTTTGCCTTGATAATGTCTTTCAGAGGATGAAACATTAACTAAGAATAGTTTTTCCTTGCTTCTACCTATATATATTTGCTAGAAGAGACAAATGGTGTGACAAGGACAAATTAACCAGAAAAAAAAAATTAACCAATTAGTGATATCCCTTGATATAGATGGTAGTATGAGAATAGCCTAACCTTATTGATTGAATAAAGGACTTACGATCTTCAAAAATTTAAATGCAATGTCAGTCGCCATGTTCTGTCTCTTTGGATCCTGTTCTTGTAATTTCCCTGTTTCTTTTACTCTCAGTAACCCCTCACATCATAGTGGCTTTTATTAACTTGCTTGGGCTTTAATGATTAAAAAAAACGATAATCTTCAAAAATTTAAATGCAATGCCAATCATCATCTGTCTCCTTGAATTTTTTTTTTAATAGTCTTTTGCATCCTAGTGACTTTTATCATCTTGTTTGAAATGAAATGATTAAAATAAAACAAACTTTGAAAGCTCCACTAACTATAACAGAGACTTGGAAATGACTAGAAAGTATAATGTTGGGACTATAACAACCAAGTTGAGGATATAAGCCTGAATAAATGAGTGTATAAAAGAGAAAACAACATTTTTATTTGTGTTAGGAACTTTTTCATATAAAGAAGGAGTTAAAGTGCCTAAGCAATTGGAATTCAAACTGTACATATTCAACACATCTGGCAGTTCAGTAAAACAATTATAAATTATGTTTTAGCCTTTTTGACACAACTGGCTGGCTTGCCCTGTTGGTAGGGGTATAGAAGATATTGTCTACATCCCATGTACCTAAAATGAGTCCACCTTGTCGGTGGATACTTGTGAATTTAGGTGATAATAGTACAAGTGAAAAAAAACAGGAAAAATAGCACAAGTGAAAAAAAGTTTCTTTAAACAGCTTAAAATTAAACACCAATAGCTGTTTAATTTTAAGCTATTTAAAGTTTTGGACTTTGGTTATGCAAAATTCTCTTGGAAATAACACCTCTGCTTCAGCTGATAAGGCAATCCAGGTTATTGCTATAAATTTGGTCAGGTTTATCTTCTGTTTCTGTTACTTTTCTTTTCATGTTGTTGATGCATTTTATGACTGAAATTGCTGCATAATCAGTAGCGTGGTTGTTGTCATTTGCTGGTTCAGGATGAGTCATATAAAGGCTGGTGGCGGTCATGCTTCAGGATGAGTCATATCAAGGCTGGTGGCGGTCATGGTTCAGGATGAGTCATATCAAGGCTGGTGGCGGTCATGGTTCAGGATGAGTCATATCAAGGCTGGTGGAACATATTTCAGGATTAATATATCAAAGATGGTGGCGCTCATGCTTCAGGATGAGTCATAACAAAATGATACCTATTTTTCATGCTTCAGATTGAGTTCATATCAAGGCTGGTCTATTCCATTTTGGTTCAGGATGATTTATTTGCAAGGCTGGTGGCGGTCATGGTTCAGGATGAGTCATATCAAGGCTGGTGGCGGTCATGGTTCAGGATGAGTCATATCAAAGCTGGTGGTCATCATGGTTCAGGATCAGTCACACCATGACTAGTGGTCATGGTACTTTTGCAAAAGATCTTCTTTTAACACATCACCATCTGATAACAGTTGATCTTTATAATATGTTTGTATACATGTATCCTTAGATGCAAATCTTCTCTTTTCCTTTATTACTTAATATGTCTTCTGTGATGGGGTTGTGGTTGAGTCACCAAGATCAATAGCATGTGCTTAACAGTTCACGGATAACTGCACCAGAAGTAAATAAACAGACAACTGTCCTCTGAGTAGAAATTTAACTTTAAAAACAGCTGCTGGTGTTTAATTGTAAGCTGTTTAAAGAGTTTGTTTTTCACTTATGCTATTATTGCCATTTACTGAATACTT
The DNA here is from genome assembly GCA_903632075.3 of Acanthosepion pharaonis. Lineage (NCBI taxonomy): Eukaryota > Metazoa > Mollusca > Cephalopoda > Sepiida > Sepiidae > Acanthosepion > Acanthosepion pharaonis. The sequence goes on from CAHIKZ030002163.1 coordinate 274,981, forward strand.
GTAGACTCAGGTATTAACCTGACTAATGCCTGTCTACCTTTCTTTTTCTTCTTTTTTTTTTTTTTTATTCTAGTGTAAACTGGACTTCTATCTCTCAGCTCATTGTAATTTTTGTACTATAATATATTAAATAACCCATCATGAGTTGATAGGTCATAAAAGTATACAACCAGCTTTTAAAACTGCTTGGCAAAGATATATATAATTATTTATTTGAAAATTATAACATAAACATGTTATAAAATCACTACAAAAATAGCCATTTTTCTTCAACACTTCTGGTGTCTTATTAAGTGATGATGTTGAATGTATAATAAAGGGTTTTAAAAGGTTCAAATCAATCAAACACCCTTCGCTAGGGGAAACGCTGTTACACAAGCTGGAATGGCCAATCAAAATACAAGTATATGAGAATTCAAAAAACTTGGTTATAATAATTATTTAATGCTTTAATATTAGGGTTAGACTAAAATAGAATTTATTCTAACTAATAAATACTAAATCATACTATAAAATTCAAAATTACCAATTTTAAATTTAATCGATATTAAGTTTAAAATTATAAAATTATTTAACGAAGAAACTGAGGAAAAAAATACATGTTTTTCTATTTATTTTGTTTTTATTGAAATTAAGTAGGAATAAATGTTAAGATCTAATGCTGCTCTGAACTGTTACAATTTAGATACATTTGGAGTGAAGACATGGGTAGGGTAGGATGAAATCTTGCAAAAGACCGTACAAACATATATATATATATATATATATATATACACACACACACCTCATAGGTCAAACTCAACTCCAAGGGATAAGAAATGATATTTATGCACTCAATTAAAGAAGAAAAATATATGGTCTCCTTAATTATTTTTGTTGAGGAATTTATTTTTTAAAAATTGCTATGGACATTTTCAGAACTTTTCTCAATATTTTTGATGATCTTATCTGATAAGAATTATATGAATTTCTTTTTTTCAATTCATTAGATAATTGTCAATATATATATATATATATATATATATATATATATATATATATATATATATATTTGGTTGGATAGATGTGAGTTTTATATATATATATATATATATATATATATATATATATATTTAGTTGGATATATGTGAGTTTTTTTATATATATATATATATATATATATATATATATATTTGGTTGGATAGATGTAAAATTTTTTATATATATATATATACACACATATTTGGTTGGATAGATTGAGTTTTTATATATATATATATATACATACATACATACATTTGGTTGGATAGATGTGAGTTTTTATATATATATATATATATACATACATAATACATATTTGGTTGGATAGATGTGAGATATATATATATATACACATACATATTTGGTTGGATAGATGTGAGATATATATATATATATATACACATACATATTTGGTTGATAGATTGAGATATATATATATATATATACACATACATATTTAGTTGGATAGATGTGAGATATATATATATATATATATATATATACATACATACATACATATTTGGTTGGATAGATGTGAGTTTTTATATATATATATATATATATATACATACATATTTGGTTGGATAGATGTGAGTTTTTATATATATATATATATATAAAAGAACTAGAAACATCTGAACAGGGCAAAATAAATTGTCCAGTTCCTTAAGTTTTTAGTCCAAAGAAAAAAACCCAAGTGAGTAATAAATTACCCTGAACATCCGTTTAGGTGAAACCTAGGTAGGTTGTTCCTGGCTCTTTAGGATTTATTTCATATATATATATATATATATATATATATATATTTCTTTTATGTGCTGTGTCCCTTCAGGATATAAGTGATCATGTCTCTCCATGTTGCACTATCTCTTGTAGCTCTCAGTAAGTTTCATCCTTCTAAAAGACCACATTCTGTCATCCACTTGCTTAAGCCTGCCAGGTACATCATGCATTGCTTTCCCTTGTCTCTCTTTCCCTCTATTCAGTCTGTGAGTATCAGATTCGCCAGGCCCTCCTTTCTTATTACATGTCCCAGGAATTTCATCTGCCTCTTCCTGATGTTAAGTATAAGACTCCTCCTTGTTTGAAACCTCTCCAAGACCATATCATTAAAATTTATTTGTTTAAACATTTTTTTTTTTTTTTTAAATGGATGCTTATATTTCAGTAGATGCTCTGTTTTTTTTTAATTAATTTATTAAACAGTATATTTATTTGTTTACTTACATCTAGCAGCTTGAATATTTGAGAAATCATGTTAGAAAAATATGTGATGGAAGGTACATATTTTTTCTAAATAAATAATAGGGCTTTATAGTTTTACTCAGGAAGATGTTTGTTGAGGAAATATTTGAAAATTACCAATAAATCTGAAATTTACGATAGTTATTACTCTTATTTTCTGGTTTGGTTTGTTTTATCAACCTCAATGGGTCATTTAATGCCAACAAAATTTTTTATTGTTGGTAATATTTTTTTTTTAAATATATTTCTGGTAATAATTTCCCTTCAAATATGTATTGCTGGTAATATATTTTTTCAAAAATATATTGCTGGTAATAATTTTTATTTTATAAAGTATTTCTGGTATTAAAACTTATTTTTACACTTTTATAGTATTTTGACCCTAGTTTGGGGGTTAACTATTTGCCCATGGCTGGGACCATAACAGGTACTACCACCCCAGGTCAGGGTGGACTTGAGAGCACCAGCAATTAAGAGGTGGTTCCACACTCCTCAAAACCTCCTGATCAGAAGCCTTGCTGTTGGATGTAGTTTATCGTCAGACGCAGGATGCTCTTATTTTCTGGCAGTGTTTATATGGGCATCTGTATTTAAAAACTTGCAAGTTTATACACACACAAAAAAAATTCAAAATTATTTTTAAAGTACTGGGGTCACTGAATTGTAGCAAGATTTTACATTTATGATTATTAAATGTAATTTTTACTTAATAAAAATATCACTTGACTGTTACAAATTAATACAGGATTTTTAAAGATTTGGAAGTTTCTAAATTATTCTAATTAAAATTTAAAAAAAAAAAAGAATTCTTTGAAAATTCATTATTCCTCAAAAGATTTTTTTTCATAGAACAAATAATGTCCATAATGAATTTTTTTCATAAAAGCAATTAAAAGATTTTTTAAATAAATAATACCTTAGTTTTATTGCATTTTATGATTCAGAGCAGATGTTTTTTTAACTGTGGTCCTTGTATGAACCTTCCTCCCAACAAAAAAGATGATTTAAATTCTCTGAGGACTTGTTCTTACAACTAAGCTAAACATTAAGCATGGCAGAAAAGAATTTCTCAAAACTTCATAAAATTAATTAAGTGGAAAGTAAGAGATATAAAAAGATATTTTTGCTAAGATTTTCTAAAAACAAAATGATTCTAAAATTATTTAATTTATTTGTGAATAAGTTCTGAAAGTTTCATTAAAATCTGACAATTCAATTTTGCATGAATTTCTGAAGCAATGTTTTTCACTGCAAAAAGACGCTTAAATTTCTTATGGTAATTTATGTTCCGACGTTGATATAAGAAAAACAAGATTTTGTTTTTAACCAAAATTTTGAAGGTTCTGAAAAAGATTAAAAAAAATAATTATTTTTATTACGTTATTAGGTATCCTTTCATCGTGTATGCTTGATGGAATAGTCCATACATACCTCTTCACCCCTCCGGAATAATACACTCTACCACAAAATTACCTATTAACCAATCAACACTCTAGTTCCAGTGAACTAGACTTTTCATTGGTTCAAACTGTAGCAAATTCACGCAAAATATCTTTTCGCGACTAGCCATTTGGAGCAGATTCCAACTTCCAGAACTAAATAAAAGGAAGCATTCAGATCGATTCAAGGCAGTCAGAATTTCATCCTGGGGAAATGACAAATGAATCCACACCAGTAAAAATCATGACCAGTTACATTTTTGCCATGCAAAATTCTCTGATTCAACACACGCAGCATTTCGCTCTACCAGGAACAATTTCTTACAATATTAAAAAGTGATAATAACTCACTACTGACAAGTATTCGTAAATATTCAATCAAATATCTGAACAATCCAAGATAAACAACTCTGGAGAATTTAGAGAATTAAACTCTTACTTTATTCTCGCATACAAACTACACAAATTTCTGTATAAATAATATTTTCCATTTTACTCTGTTTGACCAGTTCTTAAACACTTGAACAATTTCAAACTACGAGGCTAGCATCCTGCTCTCATGCTTTCACTGTTGAAACTACTAAATGTAGCCGTCTCTTCTACTCCAATAGCTTCATGTCTCGCACCTCTCGCCTGTGGAACTCCCTTCCCTATTCCAGTTTCCCTGAGAGCTATAATCTCCAACTATTCAAATGTAATGTCAATCAACATCTCCTGTTGCCTTGATCTATCTACTATCCTTCTCCTCATCCTTTCCTCTATCACTCCTATCTGACCTTGCTCCAAATCTTCTGTAACCCCTTGCATCCTAGTGGCTTCCCACCTTGCTTGGGGTGAAACGCTTAAAAAAAAAAAAAAAAAAATTTTACCAATGGTCAATTTCTTTCATTATCAAACTACAAGTTTTCAAATTGTATATTAATTGTACATAAATGCATGTTGTTTTATTGAAATCTCATAATCGGTGTTCCTTACTGTTATGGTCCAAGTTCCTTGTACCACGGTGATGGTCCAAGGTTAGAACCAATGAAAGAATAACACAAACACAGGTATGGAATACAAATATAATACAAAGAAGTAGTATTAGTAATGACTATCAGATTTTGTTAGAGTGAACTATGTTGTCTCGACAAGTATCACTATTCCAATGTCCTTACAATATGCTCTCAATTATCTCTCCTAGTCTTACAATATAGGCTCATACCTCTTGAGAGGCGCAGTATTTATAATGTCAGGAATAGTTCATTATTATTATGGGTAAGTTCCCATGCCACACTTACTCAATTTCCTTGTTATTGATTCATTTTTGAATGTCTATATTCTATATTGTTGTTGATTAATATGGTGAACATGCCCGTAAACTAACCATCTTAATATAAAAACCTTCTGATAACAAATTCAAACTCATAGCAATCCCAACATGATCATTTTTTAGTGAATCTTTGGAGTTACACACACATGTATGTATTTTTCTGATTTTATTTTTAATATTTAATTCTGCCAAATCTTGAGAAATTGGTACAAACCAATTGGAAAATTAATGTTGGTTGAGAGAGATTGAAAGTTAAAGATGTAATGATAAGTACAACTGCTACTGAGAAAGAAAAGTAAAAAAATGTGCTTTTTTTCTTTTTTTTTTTTTTTCCTATTTATTTAGAATCAATTTAAGGAACCACAAAATGATAAAAAGACAGATGAAACGGTAAACAGAAAGTACAGCTCACCTTGCTAAGTAAAGACATGCATTCGGATCACATTTGCACAAGAAAGAAAGAAAAATATATATATCGAATACAGATAAGTGATACCCCTGCTTCAAAGAAAAGTGAGGTTATCCTTGCGACAAAGATTACAAGCCCCCAAGAAAGTTGTGCTGGATTTCCGATTGTGAGTTGATAGATCTTTCACTGAGAGACATTGAAGAGGAAACAGTCGTAGAGTGCTTCACTTTAAACTATTTTCCATTGAGATGAAAATTACAAGTACAATAAAGGTTTTCATTTTGGATTGAGGTGCAACATGGAGTAGTTTTTTCATTGGGAAAAGTTTTTGCAAAAATATATATATATATATATATACACACACACAGACATATATATATATATATTTCAAGGAATTCTTTTTTACCCTATTTTTCATTGACCTCTATAAATACTAGTTTACCTGTACTATAAAAAATGATGTCTTATAATTCTGATTGTCCTTCTCTTAGTTCCTATGTTAGCACAATATGTTATGCCCTTCATAAATAACAAAAAATTGTGTTTTAATTGCATGGAAAGACAGAAAACACATATCAGAGGAGCTACTTAGTTTCAAGGAGAAAAAGAAAGAAAGGAATGCTCTGAAATACCTCATGAAAAATAGACTGTTCCATTTTGATTGTGAGGAAAGATGGCAAAGACTTATCAGAGACACTGTTTGAGTTCAGTAATAAAGAAAGAAAATAAAGGGAAGGAATGAAAAGAAAGAAAATAAAGGGAAGGAATGAAAAGAAAGAAAATAAAGGGAAGGAATGAAAAGAAAGAAAATAAAGGGAAGGAATGAAAAGAAAGAAAATAAAGGGAAGGAATGAAAAGAAAGAAAATAAAAGGGAATGAAATGAAAGAAAAGAAAATAAAGGGAAAATGAAAAGAAAGAAAATAAAGGGAAGGAATGAAAAGAAAGAAAGAAATAAAGGGAAGATAATGAAAAGAAAGAAAATAAAGAAAAATGTTTAAAAAGAAAATTGAAGGAAAAATGAAAAGAAAGAAAATAAAGGGAAGGAATGAAAAAAAAAGAAAATAAAGGAATGAATGAAAAGAAAGAAAATAAAGGGAAGGAATGAAAAGAAAGAAAAATAAAGGGAAGGAATGAAAAGAAAGAAAATAAAGGGAAGGAATGAAAAGAAAGAAAATAAAGGGAAGGAATGAAAAGAAAGATAAAAATAAAGGGAAAAATGAGAAAAGAAAAAAGAAAATAAAAAGGGAAGGAATGAAAAAAAAGAAAATAAAGGAAGAAAATGAAAAGAAGATAAAAAAAGGGAAGGAATGAAAAGAAAGAAAATAAAGGAAGGAAATGAAAAGAAAGAAAATAAAGGGAAGGAATGAAAAGAAAAGAAAATAAAGGAAAATGAAAAAAGAAAGAAAAGGTTAAAAAAAATGAAAAAAAGAAAATAAAGGAAGGAATGAAAAGAAAGAAAAAGTAAAATAAAGAATGAAAATAAAGAAAAAGGTAAAGCAAGAAATGAAAAGAAAGAAAAATAAAGGAAGGAATGAAAAAAGAAAGAAAATAAAAGGGAAGGAATGAAAAGAAAGAAAATAAAGGAAAGGAATGAAAAGAAAGAAAATAAAGGGAAGGAATGAAAAGAAAGAAAATAAAGGGAAGGAATGAAAAGAAAGAAAATAAAGGGAAGGAATGAAAAGAAAGAAAATAAAGGGAAGGAATGAAAAGAAAGAAAATAAAGGGAAGGAATGAAAAGAAAGAAAATAAAGGGATGGAACAAAAAGAAAGAAAATAAAGGGATGGAACAAAAAAGGAACAAAGAGGAAGAGAAGAAGAGGAAGAAAAGAACAAAGAGGAAGAGAAGAAGAGGAAGAAAGGAACAAAGAGGAAGAGAAGAAGAGGAAGAAAGGAACAAAGAGGAAGAGAAGAAGAGGAAGAAAGGAACAAAGAGGAAGAGAAGAAGAGGAAGAAAGGAACAAAGAGGAAGAAAAGAAGAGGAAGAAAGGAACAAAGAGGAAGAGAAGAAGAGGAAGAAAAGAACAAAGAGGAAGAGAAGAAGAGGAAGAGAGGAACAAAGAGGAAGAAAGGAACAAAGAGGAAGAAAAGAAGAGGAAGAAAAGAAGAGGAAGAAAGGAACAAAGAGGAAGAAAAGAAGAGGAAGAAAGGAACAAAGAGGAAGAAAAGAAGAGGAAGAAAGGAACAAAGAGGAAGACAAGAGGAAGAAAGGAACAAAGAGGAAGAAAAGAAGAGGAAGAAAAGAAAAGGAAGAAAGGAACAAAGAGGAAAAAAAAAAGGAGAGCTCTGCTAATATCTCATAAATAATCAACTCTTCTGTTTTGATCACGTGGAAAGATAGAAAATACATATCAGAGATACTGTTTGATTTCAGTGTGTGAAAAAAAAAAATTTTTAATAGGAAAGCCATGAAATTTTCACAGGTATTTGAAGTAATTTTACAATTGCTCTGTACTTATAAAATAACAAAAAAGAAATTTTGTACATTTGATTATGTTCAAGACTTTCTGAACATTAAACAAATAATATTTTTGTCTGAATTTCTAGAACAAGGAATTTATATTAATCACAGTGTTTTGGCTGTTGTGCTATGGACTTATTGATGTACCTATGTGCAAATCCATTACACATCTATTATACAATTTTCTGTCTGAATTTCTGGGATGATGAGTTTACAGTATTTATTGCTAAATGGATAAAAATGCTTGCAATTAAACATATCAGAAGTTGGTTTTTCCTATGACATCGCTATTATTTTAACTACCTTCACTCCTTGGCAATGTTTGCTTTAAAAAGCAATGAATAGAATCGTAATAAAACCTAAGCATATGATGAAAGTGAATTTATACATTTTCTTTGTTCATTTGACACATCTTATTGTGATTATGTTTGTCCATGTTTGCCATATTTACATTGAGACTAAAATAGCCAACTTCAAGTTCACTCTATTGCCATAAGATGTTATTTTCTATATGACTTTAAACAAAAAAAAGCCTAAGGAAGAATCCTCCATCAATGCTGGAACATCGATAATAACAGGGGCTGTTTGGTCACTGAATGCCAAATGTTTCCTTATAATTAACTGTTTACTTATAAGGAAGCATCCAGTAACTAAACAGCCAGTGCTACTTTTGGTTGAAATTTGTAAAATCTTCTAAAATAATTATTATGGAAAATAAAGTTCAAGTCTACTGTTATCGTTCTTTCCACTGTTGATGGGAATTTCCTTCATAACCTTTTGTTTTAAGTAGTGTGGAACATCAACATTTTAATTATATCATTATTTTCTCTTTGAGTTACATATACTATCCATTTTAGTTGTTGAAAATCCTCAAGTGATTTGGTTTTTCCTATTTGGTACAGTTTTTTGTGATTCTGCAGTGCCAGTTCACATGGTTCTATTTGCATGATTTTTATGTACCAGTCATAATTTACCAGCAATCTGGTGCTAAGAAAGTTATTTGTTTCCCACTTGCCAGTTAGTGTATCAATATATATGCTAATGTTAATATTACTAACACTGAACAATGGATAAATTATCATCTAAATTAACACTGACATCTCATTTTGACAGATATATTTACCAAAATTAAGCAAAAATACCTTAAAATAGTAAAAAGCAAATTTATTCAATAAAATTGCCACTGGCTTCAACCATGACCTCCAGACAATTTTGGAATCTCTTGCAACTTTTTGGATGGTTTCCTTGTTCAAGATGGTGAATGCTGCCATAATCCTTCTCTTCAGTTCATCTTTGCAGTCTGGAGAGCTAGGTGGCCAGACGTAAGAGGTGATGCAGTAACAAAAATTGCCTGACAGACATAACTGGGTTCTCCTGCTTGTGTGGCTCGGTACAGAGTCCTGTTGCCAGACATATGGTCTTCCAGCAGCTGTCCTCTTGACCCAGGGCAGCACTACCTCCTCAAGGTACTTGATGTAGGCCTCTTTGTTGAATCAGAGAACCTGTGGGAAGATGAATGGAGGCATAATGTCGCCATCACTAGTGATCACTCCAAACACATTCGTAATCACCATTAAACTCATCCAACTCTTTCTGAATCCTCTGCACTGTCAAACACTCTGAAATATTCATATTGGAGCTTTTGGCATGAATGCCAAGCAGTACCGAATACGGTTTTCAAATTTCTGGTGGAGTGAATTGCATCATGGTGTTCTTTTTCTCACGGTGCCTAACTGACTATACTATACTGTGGAGTTGACAAAATCAAAAATACAAACAACACGCATACACAAAATCAAAAATACAAACAACACGCATACACAAAATCAAAAATACAAACAACACGCATGCACAAAATTAAAAATATAAAGTGGCGACAATTTACCCATCGCAAATTGTATGTGTTAATTAAATGACATTTGAGAAAATTTTTATTCTGACATACCTTATTAATTGACCAATGTAATTAAAATTTTATTTTACAACAATAAAATGTACTTTAACAAGACAACTTGATTCACCTGGATGCTTGATTTTTATTTTAACAATATCATTGTAAAGATTAGATCTGAATTAAATTTCAACTCGGTTTTTATTTTCATTCAATTATACAGTGCTGTCAAAAAAAAAAAAAAAAAAATAGTAACGAGGGCAGTATTTAAGTAATTTTGTAATTGCATTGAACTTATAAGAAAAATATTTATTTTGCTCTGTAATTTCTTGGTTATATTATTGTGGGAATGGAAGTTATCCATTTTATATCTCCTGGTACATTTGTCCTGCAAACTATATTTGGCAAACTCACCTGAGTCAGGGTAAAACAAAAAGAAAAAAAAATAGACACAAAACATGGAATTCAAAGAAGCAACAATTGATAAATGTATTAACAAGATGTTACAGAAGAATAAAAAAAGAAACAGTCGAAGTTATGAAAAGTCCAAAACAGTCTTCAGTCTGTGCCTCTAAAGTACTTACACATATATCTACCAAAGTGAGAAGAGACATGTCTCATTGCTTCAAAAGTAAAAATTGAAAGAGACTTTCAAATATCATGCCATCAGTTCAATATATATGCTAAATTTATATACATTTCTTTTACATAAGCAAATGAACTACTCCACTAACTTAACAGTAGGCTATAAATATTGATATTTAAATTTTACAACATTCAGTTTACAATCTGTACATGACAATTCCCACATCCATGAAACTCAGAGTTGCACCAAATGGTGAAGAAAAAAAAAAGTACATCTATTATTACACTATTGTCCTCATCCTTGTCGCCATATTTATCACAACATTTTGGCTGTTGTATACTCTGGCCTTGTTTAAGTGGTTGGAATGTCAAATTGAACCCTTTATTTTGCTCACTAGGGTAGACTGTTCTAGTTCCACATGCCATGTTTAATGGATGTCAGTTATCTCCTGTTAATACCCCTCTACAAGTTCTCCACTGCCTTAACCAGGTATTGAACTCATACTCTTTGGGTCCTGTCACTGGATCTAACCAACACCTTTATCCACTGTGCCATGTATTTATTATTAGTATAAATTTTAGCTGTTATTTTACATCAAGCACAGTATTATTACCATGAAAACACACTGCGTGCTCTCTCTCTCTCGCGCTATATATATATATATATATATATATAGGTTTATGCATTTAGATTATTATATAACTATTGTCAAATGCCATTTTACAATCTAGGATTCTACTTAATGCATCACATTTGAACATATTTTCTGTAAACCTTATGGGTCATTTAATGCCGAAATTTAATTTTCTTGGGAGCTTTGGTAATTTTGTTTTTACTATTAAAATCTATTACTATTATTTTTTACTACAAAAAATGTATTTTCATACTTTCATAGGGTTTTGATCTCAGTTTGGGGTTCCATTATTTATACATAGATGAGACCCTAACAAATGCTACCACCCTGAATGCAAGAGGGGGAACAATACATAACCTACCTATAGAGCTTGTGTAAATGGATGACTGAACAGGGTTTAGGAGAGATAACAAAAAGACAAAATTTACCAAGAGCTACAAAGGACAGGAAATTGTGGAGAACCATTATCGCCAACATCCTGAAGGGACACAGCATATAGAAGAAGAATAACTATTTTGCATCATTGTTCATTCAATGCCAGTCTTACTCCAAATCCAGATTTGCCCTGTTCCTGTAATCAGCATTTAATGTCCCGTACTCTACTCAGCCTTACACACCCTATCATAATAACATATACTCTGGCCCTCTAATGATTTACAGTTCAAGTTAGGATTTTCCTTACATTCACTCAACATCCTTTGACCTTTTGTGGATTGAAAAAAAAAGAAAGGAAGACTGAGCTTTCCTGTTTGCATTCATTTATAAGTGGGTGTCTGATTTTAAGGTCAGATCTAACAGTTTTCCATCAAAATGAACAAAGTATATTTATCCAAAGAACATGACTGTTCAATCCCATGTAAGATTTGGAACCATTATGTGATAAATTCAGACAGGCTGTTAATGCCAAGGCCAAAATATATATTTTTGTAAGCATAAAAAAAATCAATTTCTTCCAATTCCAAGCCAAAAATTTTCATTATATTTTTTTTTTTTATCTATTATAGTTTTAAAACTGTTTTTGGCCAATCATTTTCTGTTAAAACAAAGATGGCCGAATATTCAGTGAACTTCATGTATCCATTTCCTTCTTCATTCTATTTACATGTTCTCAAAAATAGAAATTTGCAAAAGAATAGCACAAAGAATCATAGTCATAGTTTCAGCTTATAGCATATTAGAAATATTAGGTTTCATCTGAAAAGAAAAGTACTGAAATAGTATATAAAGAAAGTTGTAAATAGTAAAAAAAATATTTAGTAGTTGTAAAGAGTTTGATTAATTAGTTTTTTACGGATTATCAACCTCTTCCAGTTTATTTAAAGCCAGAAAATACTTTTAGGTTGAAAGAAATTTTTTTTGAGCTAATAAGGGTTTAGTGATACAACTCTTACAATTAACCCATAGTTGGGAGGCGGGGAGAAGAGGTGGATTCCTATCTAATCAGAATTTGATAAAGAAATTGTAATTTGGATGTAAAGTGGGGGATCAATTTGCTAAAAAAATCAACATATAAACTGAGCCTTCATTTTGTGCCCATGATAGGTTTTTATAAATTAATATTCTAGAGAATGTAAATAAAGACATGCCTGTGTAGCAAATCAGTATTTCATTGATTTGTTTTTTTATGTCTTATAAACCCATTGCAGGTTATTTAAAGCCAGAAAATATTTTTAGATTGTAAGAATTTTTCTGGAGATAATTATTTAGTGATACAAGTTTTAATAATTGACCCATAGGTGGGGATAGATGTGGATTCCAAGGGTATTTGCATATAAGTGAATATAACAAACTGAAACTGGAGTACGACTCTCTGATTAACAATTCTGAGTCATGTCACCCATCTAGGTACTGACCAGACTCAATGTTGCTTAATTTCAGTGATTTTCTCCTGCAGTTTGGTTTGGTTTATGTTGTTTAACAGCATATCAACCTCAATGGGTTATTTAATGCCGACAACATTTTTAGGATAGATTCGTATGAATAGAATATGTATTCTTTGCTTTAGATTGGTTTGGTTTATTTTATCAAATTTTGGCATATCAACCTCAATGGGTTATTTAATTAAACAACATTTTTAGGATAGATTCGTATGAATAGAATATGTATTCTTTGCTTTAGATTGGTTTGGTTTATGTTGTTTAACAGCATATCAACCTCAATGGGTTATTTAATGCCGACAACATTTTTAGGATAGATTCGTATGAATAGAATATGTATTCTTTGGTTTAGATTGGTTTGGTTTATTTCGTTTTACGGCATATCAACCTCAATGGGTTATTAAATGCCGACAACATTTTTAGGATAGATTCGTATGAATAGAATATGTATTCTTTGGTTTAGATTGGTTTGGTTTATTTTGTTTTACGACATATCAACCTCAATGGGTTATTTAATGCTGACAAAAATTTTTATTGCCGGTAATATTTTGTTTTGTCAAAAATCTGTTTCTGGTAATATATTTCCTTCAAAATTGTATTGCTGGTAATAATTTAAAAAAAAAAAAAAAAGGATTGCTGGTAATAGTTAACTATTTGCCCATAGCTCAGAGTGGACCTGGGAACACCAGCAATTAAGAGCTGGTTCCACGCTCCTCAAAACCTCCTAATCAGAGGTCTTGCTGCTGGACGTAGTTTAACGTCTTACCCAGGACGTCTCCTGCAGTTAGGATCATTTCTTTTAAAATTTGCATAAAACTAGGTTCCACATTGCTTAACTTCAGTGATCGTATGGGAACTGCTATTTCAACATAATATGGCTGTAAGCCTAGTTGTAAATAATGTCATGTTGAGGAATATCAGTGAATTATCAATATTTTTTTACCAATTTTCTACCAGAAGACTTAAAAGAAAAAAAAAAGAACAAAAAAAAGAACAAAAAAAAGAAAAAAAAAAAAAAAAAAAAAAAAAAAAAAAAAAAAAAAAAAAAAAAAAAAAAAAAAAAAAAAAAAAAAAAAAAAAAAAAAAAAAAAAAAAAAAAAAAAAAAAAAAAAAAAAAAAAAAAAAAAAAAAGAAAAAAGAAAAAAAAAAAAAGGAAAAAAAAAAAAAAAAAAAAAAAAAAAAAAAAAAAAAAAAAAGAAAAAAGGAAAAAAAAAAAAAGGAAAAAAAAAAGGAAAAAAAAAAAGAAAAAAGAAAAAAGGAAAAAAAAAAAAGGAAAAAAAAAAAAAAAAAAAAAAAAAAAAAAAAAAAAAAAAAAAAAAAAAAAAAAAAAGAAAAAAAAGAAAAAAAAAAAAAAAAAAAAAAAAAAAAAAAAAAAAAAAAAAAAAAAGAAAAAAAAAAGAAAAAAAAAAAGAAAACATGAAAAAAAAACAAAAAACAAACTTAGTTTTGAGCAAAGAATGTTCATGAAAACATTGTTTGCTTTTTAATTTCTCTTTACTAACTCCCAATTACTACAGTCTTAACCTGTTCAAGTCTAGGGTTAATCATTTACCTTCTCCATGCATCACCATAAACTGTGCCTCTTACTCTGTAATGCTCTACCTCAAGTGTACAAGACATGGGGAACATCATTGTAAAAAAAAAAAAATCCCATTAATTTCTGTTGAGAATGCTGATACTTTTTTGGTAAATCCAAGAAGACATTTTTAACATGTTCCTTCAAGATGGCTCCCAGATTTTCAGCAGAATTGAGATCATATAAACTTCCTAGCTAACCAACAAATACATCTTTTGGAAAAAAACACAAAAAAGAAATTTAAATAAATAAAAAAAATTATTTCCATGTGGTTCTGAACTTGACACACACAATTAGCTTCTTTACCAATCAAACTTTATAAAAAGGTAAATGTTTATGTTTGTCTATATAGGCAGTACCTAAAATGGAACACCCAGAAAAAACCCCATGCCTTACATTGGGAAACAAAGATTTTGCTATTGGAATAAAAGCATGTTTTAGACTAAGTATACTGATTCTAAAACATGGTTGGTTGATTGATTCGTTTTCTATGGTTTAACAACCCTTTGGTGGTTATTTAAAGCTAGGAAATATTTTTAGATTCTAAGATATTTTTTTTAATAGATAATAATGGTTTAGTGATACAAGTCCCATAACTGGTAGGAGAAGAGGTGGATTCATGCCTTTCGCAAGGGTATTTTGCATGTAAGTGAATATAACAAACCCAATGGGAATTGAAACTCGGCTTGACATTGCTTAACTTAGGTGATCATTTGAGAACCAATGCTCCAACATGAAGTGACCTTAAACCTGACTCTAAAATATTATTTAAAATTGATTTTAAGATATATGTATGAAAATGATACAGTATCTACTTATTGATTAAATTAGTATTAATAATTACATTTTTAATTCAATAATTAATCCTTAATTATCACTAATTATATTAATTCAATAATTAATTATTGATTTTAAGATATGTGAATGATAGGACAGACAATCTTCTAATTGATGAAATTAGTGTAATAATAATTATATAAACTATTAATTACTAAATGGTTTTAAGATATGTGTATGTGAATGATAGAGATACTATCTTCTAATTAATTGATGAAATTAATTAGTATTACTAATTGCATTTTTTATTCAATAATGTTTAAGGGATTTCAAGATATGTGAATAATAGATGAGATATTATCTTCTATGATAAATATACTAGGGAAGAAAAAACGTTTTGTTTTCTGCCACTGTACATGAGGCTGTACTAAACTAACAATCTAAACATATATATATATATTTAGAGATTCTTGATAAAATACAAAGGAGTATCTGCAATATTATCAGCCCTACCTGGCATCTCAGCTTGAGTCACTTTCCCACTACCATAACGTAGCGTCCCTGTGACTTTTCTGTAAATATTTCATGGTAATTGCTTGATGAACTTTCCTCTGTGGTGCATAGAATTTATGAATTTAACCATATTACTCATCATGTCACTGTTAAAAATGCATAGATGTAACCGTAGGTTCTATGCTAAGAGTTTCTTCTTTCACAGTTCACATTTGTGGAACTCTCTTCTGGCTTCTTGCTTTCCAGTCAAGTTTGATGTTCAAAAATTTAAAAGTAACATCGATCTTCTACCTTCTTAATTCCTCTTTTTTTATGCTTCTCTCTCCTTAATTATCACTTTCTCATTCTTTGACATTCAGTAACTTTTGTACCTTAGTGACTTTATTGCTTTACTTGGGGTGAAATGATTAAAAAAGTAATTACATGTTTTTTTTTGTTTTTATGTATGTTTTGGGTCATTTTAGAATTATATCAACAGAATTACAATAGCATAGACATAACTGTCAAACCATGTAGAAGTCAAAAATGAAAAAAAAAAAGAAAAAGAGTTTGAAAGTACAACTCTTTAGTTCAACAATAAAAGCTTAACTACTGAGATCAGAGCTAAATGTCAGCTGGAAACAAGATATAACCAATAAAGAATTATATTGGAACCTATTAAAGATTATAGACAATCCGTGAAAGGCGACTCTAGTTTAGTGGCTATTACTGGAGAAGTAAACAAGACATTGTGTATCAGCTTATCTTATAGGATTCAAATTACGGAGAAAGATCAAGAGATAGACGAGCAAGAATCTTCATCGATCAATTAAAAGATCACACCAGGATCGGAAAGGAAGAACTGGGTAGAGTTATAGATGACAGTGGAAAAATGTGGTTCATTTGATGACAGTGACATGGTAATGTATGGTGATGCTCAAGGTCAACTCCTTGATTATATGCCCCCCCCCCGGGGAGTCTATAGGGCTTAGTACTGAGAAATGTAAGAAAGGAAGACATTTTAAATATGTAAAAGCAGATGAAATATGAAAAACACTTTATTCAAATTAAATATTAAACTAAATTTTTTATTTCCCTCTTTGATTGGATGCCCACTTATATGGAACCCCAAGGTCATCACAACCTCTGCCTCCACTTTCTGAACACTACTGTTTGAGCATAATCAGACTAAATCAGATAGGCTGATTCCGTATCATCCCTGAGAATTGCCAAAATACATAAGATTTTTATTTACAGAACATATTAATATTCAATACTATTATGCAAGGCACAATTGAAGGTGGACGTAAGAGAGGACGCCAACGCAAAAATTGGTTGGACAATGGACAAGTATGACTATAACAGAATTGTTGATGGCTGCTATTGATAGACCATTGTGGAGGAGATTCAATATGGCTTCTGTATTTGAATCCCCCCCTACAATTACAAAAGTCATCATGATGATAATGATTAATATTCAAAGTAAATGAGATGTTAGTATACATTTAGGCTGGCAGAATGAGATTCATTCAACTGAAAACTACACTGATTTAATAAACAACATGCTAACAGTATAACACAGAATGAAATATTTTCCAGTGGACCTGCAATTTGTAAACATTGAGCATATTAAGAGTTCTAGCAGGACATAATATAGACAATAAAATGCCAGGTATCTTCAGGATGTATGCTATGATGATTCTCCACAGATTTTTCTTTCTTATTTGAATTCCAAAGTCTTCTTAGGATAAATTTTGGAATGTTTTCCAATTGTATTCTCCACACTCTGGACTTCAGAGTCTTCTCTTTGACTGGCTGTCATCCAAAGTTTAAAGATTCCAGCTTACCCTGCTACTTTTTACTGCTATTTTTCTTCAGGATGTATGTGATTATGGATCTCCACAGATTTTTCTTTTGTATCTGAATTCTAATGTTTGCTCAGGATAAATAGTTGAATGTTTTCTTGTTGCTTACTCCATAGTTCAGAATTAAAAATTTTCCTTCTTTTAGACTGGTTGACATTCAAAGTCTGCAAAACCTGATCTAGCCTGCTATTTACTCTATATCTGGGGCTGATAGAAGCCTTTCCAAAGGGCATTTGTGCAAAAGTGGATGCAGAAAGGCTAAGATAGAAATTGAATTTGGTTCCCAGATTCCAGTTTCTGAACTGAAAACCTCTAAATTACCTGCACATCCTCCAAGACATATGAGAGATGAAAATGAAGTACAAAGAGAACATGACTCATACATGATAGGTGGTTGATCCACTTTTTTTTATGATTTATTAATACTTAACCATAGTGGAAGCTCATAGAATCTTACAAATGTTAGGTTTCATTTTTTAAAAAAAAAAAAAAAAAAAAAAAAAAAAAGAAAAAGGATACCGAAATAGTATATAAAGTTGTGAGTAGTAAAAAATAAATCTAGTAGTTGTAAAGAGTGATTCAATGGATTTGTTTTTATGGCTTATCAACCCCTTTACAGATTATTTAAAGCAGAAAATATTTTCAGATTGTTAGAATTTTTTTCTGGAGATAATGGTTTAGTTATACAAGTTTTACTATTTAACCCATAGTAAAGGAGAGAAGATTCTATACATTTATATTCCAGAGACTGTAAGCAAATCTAAAAGACATGCTTGTGTAGCTAATCAATATTCCATTGATTCATTTTCTACAGCTTGTCAAACTTTTTGCAGCTTATTTAAAGCCAGAAAATATTTTTTGATTGTTAGAAATTTTCTGGCAATAATAATGGTTTTGTGATACAAGTATTACTAATTAACCTGTAGCTAGGGTGAGAAGGTGTGAATTCACATCTTTCCCAAGGGCATTTGCACATAAGTGAATATAACGAACCCAGTTGGAACTAGCTCAGCTCTCCAATTAACAATTTTGAGCTGTTATCCATTACACCACCTGCACATACAAGCTTACAGCACATGGTATTCAAAAGGAATCATCCATCTAGGTACTGATCAGGCTTGACATTCTTTAACTTTGGTGATCGTACAGGAGTCGGTCTTGCAGCATGATGTGGTCATAAGCCCAAAACAGGATGGGTTAATACTGTTGGTCCTTGTAAAGGGCACAAGCCCTAGAGCAATTATTTCACACATTTCAGAAAATATCAGAAATTAAATATATTTTATATTTTTATAGTTACTCATTATAGTTAATCATTTCACCCCAAACAAGGTGATAATACCACAATTACACAAGGGGTTACTGAGAATGAAAGAGAATGAGAAGTCTTTAGTAACGAGAAAAGGCAATAAAAGAACAGTATTCAGGAAGAGCGAAGATAGTGGCTGACGTTGCAGTTAAATCTTTTAAGAATATAGATGTCAGTAATTAAGAAACTGGAAGAATTCATCAGGAAAAAGAAATAATTATTAGAATAGAACTTATGATTACATCTAGCCATTCCAATAGTAAAACAGTGAAACCTATTTACCAATCTAGTATTATGTTTAACCTTTAAAACTCACTTTGCATTATTCAGTAGTTTCCTTTCCACTCCATTGTTTTTCAAGATTCTGAGAACATTCACCATAAACATTTTTGCCATAGGAAAACTCACCTCGGGAATTTTCACTGTAGAAAACTTTGCTGTATAGGATTTTTGCAGTAAAACAATTTTGCTGCATTTTTTTTTTTAATATGCAAATTACCTTGTTATCAAGTATATCCAACTCACACTATTGTCACTTTAATTTAAACATTTTAATAAGTGTTGTGGAGTAGTTTTCACAGTGGAGGCTTGTATTTCAATAAGTTGTTCTAAATTAGGTTTGACGTACAAAACGTTAGGAACTTGAAAATAAGAGTTAATGATGCAGCAATCTAGTTGTGATGGTTGGTACTTCAATGTCCGATATCGTCTGACTTGCTCAACACCACTGAGCCGAGCGACTGCTACTACTACTTATTATCTGTGGGAGAGTCCATTACAACAGAATAGGTATATGGTATGACAATAAGCGAAGTTATATTAACATGCACCCAAATTTGTAGAAACTAATTGCGTATTTAAAAAAGGAAGAGACATTAGCAAAAAAAAGAAAAATTGAGATTTAGATGAAGAACATGCACTGCAAATGAAGAAAAAAATATATTGATATCAATGCAAGACTTCAGTGGAAAATGCTTCATTACAGTCCAATGCAAAAAAAACACATTATTTATGAAGCATTGCTTGGAAATTTCTTTGTTAATTTGATATATTTTTAGGAGAAAATTCCTGAGGTGAGTTTTCCTAAAGCAAAAATGTTTACGGCAAATATTCTGGATATGGTTTTTCAAGGCTTCTCTCCTGTTCTACTTAATTTCAGTCATGGTCATTTTCTGTTGCCATAGCAGGATATGACAACACAACTGCAAAATTCAAACATGGTATGATTCATTCATCTGAGTCACTTGCAGTGGCAGGGTAAAATTTTTGCTTTGTAAACAAAATCACCTCTAGAATCTTAAAGGTTAAATGTTAAAATAACTAACGGAAAACAATACAAAACAAATGACAACTAATTGCATGTACTGACAAAAAGGAATTACAGGAATATACAATTACGATAAAATAAGAAAACATTTAAACTAGCTACATGGAAAAACATTTAAACAAGCCATTAGAGAATGTGCATTTTTGCGCCTATCGTCTACTTCACGCACCTCCTCAGTCTTTTAACCTTTAACTCATTGCATTATTCACCACTTTCCTTTTCACTGCATTGTTTTTAAAGGCTCCTCTACTGCGCTACATAATTTCAGTCATGATCATTTTCTGTTGCTATAGCAGGATATGACAACACAACAACAAAATTCAAACATGCTATCATTCAGTATCTATCTATATTTCTGAGATGAAGTATTATGTACACTATTTACATTATTTGGACTATTGTCCTCATCTTTGTTGCCATATTTATAACGTTTTGGCTATTGTATGCTCTGGCCGCTTTCAGGTGATTGGAATGTCGAACTGAACCCTTTATTTTGCTTGCTGGAGTAGACTGTTCTAGTTTATGTCTAATGGATGTTAGTTATCAGTTATTTCCTAATTCCCCTCTCCAAGTTCTCCACTTTTAAACGCCTTTATCCAGTGTGCCATGTGTCCTCAGTAGTTAGATTCAGTGACAGGACCCAAAGAGTGTGAGTTCAATACCTGGTTAAGGCGGTGGAGAACTAGAACTAAGACAGTCTACGCCAGCAAGCAAAGTAAAGGGTTCAGTTCGACATTCTTACCACCTGAAGAAGTCCGGAGTGTACAATGGCTGAAACGTGATAAATATGGCAACAAAGATGAGGGCAATAGTCCAAATAATGTAAATAGTATGCTATCATTCATTCAACTAAGTCACTTGCAGTGGCAGGATAAAATTTTTGCTTTGCAAACAAAATCACCTCCAGGATATTAAAGGTTAAGATTCAAGCAGTCAAGGCACTAAGTAGAGATCATTGCCATGAAAATATTTATAGAAAAGGAAGTAGGAAAGTAAATGGAGTCAAGATGCCAGGTCAGGACCACTAACATTACAAACCCTTCTTTGGATTTTGTCAAGTATATTGAGAGATATAGCCAGAGCTCCAGACCAAATATGGCACCAATAGTCAATGTTCAGACAAATGGTTGATTTATAAATGAAAAAGATGGATTCTACCAAGAAAAAATGCCTACTACAACACAGTGAACCAACTTTTTTAGTAGCTGACCTAGCAATTGATTCAATATAATCTTTCCACTTCATGTCAGTGAAAAATTTCCGTCCTGGAAGTGCAATGAATCATTCTTGGTGGTTAACCTCAGCCATGCAGACAGAAGGCAAAATGAATTCTCTGATGATTAGAGAACAGTTCCATTATGCAAGCTATTCTTTGACCCAGTTAACAAGAGAAAGTATATCACTTTTTAGATCAACTGCCAATTTGACATGGAACTGCTCAGACTTACTATAATGCACTGCTCTTTATTAATGAATTAAGCCCTCTGGCTGCTGGTGTTTGCATACATCTGTGTATAATACATTAGAATTTCCCTTTCTCTGCTGTGTGCTGATAGTTTAGGGGTAGGGTCTCTGACTAATGCCAAATCATTTGGGTTTCAATCCCGGCTTGAAGCAATTGAATGTCTAGCCACACTGTTGAGCTGGGATACAGTGAAACAGGCTTGTATGTGGATGAAAATTTATATATATATATACACGGTTGCATGGATAGTAGTTTGTAACTCTGGGTTTCATGCTTTGGCAATCTTCAGACAAACTGCGGCAATGGGAAAGTGACTGAAGACAAGATACCAGATCAGGACTAATAACATTGCAGATTCTTCTTTGGATTTTAGCAAAAATCTCTAAATATGTAGCTGGTGCATCAGACCAGGTATGGTAGCAATATTCAAATCAAGGATGAATAGTTGACTTATAAATATGCAAGATTCTGGAGAGAAAAATTGCCTAGCACCAGAGAGTGAACCAAGTAGCTGACCTCCTAGCAATTGATTCAATATAATCTTTCCACTTCATGTCAGTGGAAAATGTGAGCCCAAGAAGGCAAAATGAGTTGTTCATCTGGAGGTTTGCATTGACCATCCTGACAAGAAGCAAATATGGTTCACTATGATGATTAAAAGGTTTGTTTCAAAGGTGTTAAAATATATACTATAGTACCAATACCCTTTCACTACTCTCTTTTGCAAAATATCCAAGTTCAGACATAATTTAAATTATTTCCTTCAATTCCTGAATGTGTGCTGGGCTTAATTTACAATTCTCTCCATGGCACAATTATTTTGTTCTACATTTATTAAACTTAGATAAAAATTCCCAGTGGAACGTTCATTTCATAAGTCGAAAAATTCCTACCTATTCCAGTACAACGGGCAAAACATTGTCAATATGGTAACAAAGATGCGGACAACAGCCTGAACAATGTAAATAGTGTAAATCTATTTAAGTAGTTTGAACTTTTTATCAGTGGACCACTCTATTTAAGTGGTACCCACATTTATAAAAATGATTATATTAATTTATGTAATAAATTTAATTTTTCTAATTATGTAAAATTTAAGAAATGAGAAACAATTTTTCCTGAACAAAAAGATTAAACATGGCTACAAAAAAATTGATGAAAAATTTTGATGCAAAATAAATGTCATTCACAGTGGGATTTTTTTATTTTGTTTCTAGTCGTAAAGTGGGTGGTGGTTAAGATTAAGGCTATATTGAAATCAAAGCATGAACCTTTTTTTTCTATCTTTCATAATGTCCACATCAGAGAGACTGAGAAGCTGCAGATCTGCTTAGTCATGCAGTCATCTATCAAACATGGCATTTTCAATTTATTTCAGTGAAGACATTTATTATTTTATTAAAAAAGAAAGATTTATTGATTTTTGCAGTGCAGAAGAGATTACATTTTCAGTTTACCTATTTCTGCTTGATTCATTTTTGCTTGATTCTTTTATGTTTAATTATTTTTAAACTCAAAAAGTTATGGTTTATTCACAAAAGCTCAATGTAAAAATTATTTTATTTATATATGTATTTTGAGATGTATCGTTTTTGTACAAAAAAATTCACTGATACTATTTAGAAATTACTTTTTTTCACTTCACAAGTTTTGTGTTTTACTTATTTTGATGTAAAATATATTTTGGTATAAATAAAGAGAAAATACAAAGTGAGGTGAAAAGAGAAATTAAATGAAAAAGAAGAGAATAAAAGAAAGAAAAAAGAGAAAAACCGAGAGGAGGGAAGGAGGGAGGGAGGGAGGGAGAAACCGAGAGGAGGGAAGGGATAAACAGAGAGGAGGAAAGGAGGGAGGGAGAAACAGAAAGAAGGGAGGGAGAAACAGAGAGGAGGGAGGGAGAAACAGAGAGGAGGGAGGGAGAAACAGAGAGGAGGGAGGGAGAAACAGAGAGGAGGAAAGGAGGGAGGGAGAAACAGAGAGGAGGGAGAAAGAATAAAAAGAAACAAAGGGAAGGAATGTAAAAGAAACAAAGGGAAAGAATGAAAAAGAAACAAAGGGAAGGAATGAAAAAGAAACAAAGGGAAGGAATGTAAAAGAAACAAAGGGAAGGAATGAAAAAGAAACAAAGGGAAGGAATGAAAAAGAAACAAAGGGAAGGAATGTAAAAGAAACAAAGGGAAGGAATGTAAAAGAAACAAAGGGAAGGAATGTAAAAGAAACAAAGGGAAGGAATGAAAAAGAAACAAAGAAGAGGAATAAAAAAGAAAGGAGGATAAAAGAAAGCAAGTAAAAAAGTAAGGAGGAGGAAAAAGAAACAAAGAGTAAGAAAAAGAAACAATGAAGAATGAAAAAAAAAATTGTGTTCATTGTGTCTTCTTGTTCATACCATTTAATGCTTATTTCATGAAACATTTCTCTCAAATATTTATTCATACAAAAATATTTTTATTAACGTTTCTTCTGCCAAAAATTCATTTAATTATTTTAATTAAAAATTTATGTGCTTGTTTTTTTGAAACACTATTCATTTAATGTTAATGTCAAATCAGGCGAAAAAGAAGTTTGTCAGAGAAAGTTAAAAATGAGTTAAAGTCTTTTATCGAACAGGATGATCACAGGATAGGAGGAAGCGGAAAAATAAATTAATCCAGGTTTTAAATATGATGTTTATTTCTCAACACCACTGCAGATCAATCAAAGTGACTATAAGATAAAACAAAAAAAAAAATTGTTGAAAATGGCAATCCTTTGATTTGAAATGCAAATTCATAAAAAGAAAAAATGAAAAGGAAAAATCTGTCAAGAAACAGAAATAAAGAATAAAGTAATTTTCTATAAAAATATTTTCATATTTATTTTTTAATAATTTTCCACCCAATGTGAGGCTCAAGAGCCACTCTAGGCAGAAGGTAACTGAATGGGGTTGTTGTAGAAGTGTAAAAAGTGCAGTTTATGTAGATACTTAGGAAAATAATCATAGACTTGAAGGGGTTAAGATTGTAGTGATGAGGGAAGCATCCTTTTGTCAGTGTGTTCCACAAAATAGAGGTTCTTGGAAGAAGTTGTCCAAATGGAACTTCCTCTTTACTAATGGAATATGAAGGGACTGAGGATGATTCATCCTCATGTAAGTGGCATGACATCACTATCCCACTACCATGATATAGTTTATCTGTGCCTAGTCTATAAATACTTATATGGTTTTTTTATGATCTATCATTTCTGGTATCTAGACTTTATTAATTTAAGTGCAGTACTAGATTGGTGGCAAGATCTCATAATTTTACAGTTTAAATGGTTAGATGTAACCATAAGTTCTTCTTTGTAGAACCCTCTTCCAGCTTCTTGTTTTCCAGTCAAGTTTGATCTTCAAAAATTTAAATGCAATGTCATTCATTATCTTCTGTCTTATTAATTCTTCATTATTTACATTATTTGGACTATTGTCCTCATCTTTGTTGCCATATTTATTACGTTTTGGCCGTTGTATGCTCTGGCCTTCTTCAGGTGGTTGGAATATCGAACTGAACCCTTTATTTCGCTCACTGGGGTAGACTGTTCTAGTTCCACATGCCATGTTTAATGGATGTCAGTTATCAGTTATCTCCTGTTAATTTCCATCTGAAAGTTCTCCACTGCCTTAACCACGTATTGAACTCACATTCTTTGGATCCTGTCACTTGATCTAACTAATGCCTTTATTCACTGTGCCATGTGTCCTTAAGGACCTGAAGAAGGCCGGAGCGTACAACGGCCAAAACATTGTAATAAATATGGCGACAAAGATGAAGACAATAGTCCGAATAATGTAAATAATGTACATAATACCTCATCTCAGAAATATAGACAGATACTGAAAGGCCGATATGTTGTGATAAATATGGCAAAAAAAGATGAGGACAATAGTCTGAATAATGTAAATAATGTACATAACACCTCATCTCAGAAATATAGACAGTTATTAATTCTTGTTCTTTATTGTTCTCTCTCCTTAATAAAGTTTTCTTTTTTCTCATTTTTCTCTTGCATCTTAGTGACCTTATTGCCTTACTTGGGGTGAAATACTTAAAAAGAAAAAACAAAAAGAAAACTCAATTATTTTAATTCTAAAGTAAATGACACTTGCAATGTGAGTAAACTATTATTTTAAAGAACCAAAAAAAAGAATTCATTTTTCCAAGTTATATACTTAAATAGCCTCATGAGATAAAGACATTGATATGGATGTTGTCATGTCCATAATAAATAAATAAATATTAATTATAGTGTCAAAATAATTATAATAACTTAATTATAACAATTAGAATTACATTTAATTCACACACTCTAAACCCATGAGAATCGACTCGACTTTTCTCCTCTTCACACATACCAACACGTGATATTCTATCAGACAAGCAGTTCATGTAGACAGGTCATTAGCATGTGTGTCAACAAAAATTACATCTCTTTTCGTTTTTCAGGCCATAACAGTAACATTTATCTTTTAGCACTCAACAAAAACTTGAGGTAAGAAAACCCTAATCACTTGCATTTTTCCAACTAAATTATCAGGACACTCATTTATAAAAAAAATAAAAGATTGTATACACTTTGTTTATTCTTTAACTTATCCTTCTGTCAGATTCCAATCCATATTTGATCTACATTTGACCCCAACCTCAATTTTGCTCAGTATTACTGTCTCTTGATTCTCCAACACCACATAACCAACTAATAAATAATGTTTATTTTATTGTTTCCACATCTTGTGATTTCTGATTTTTACAAGTGTGTGTATATATATATATATATATATATATATCTCCCAGATAAGATAAAATTCGGTCAAGCACGAATTTGTAAATAGTGATTGTTACTGCTGATGCTCTTCTATGAATTGAGCACTCTGAATCACTGGCGTGTTTATTCTAAAATAAATACATCAAAATTCACCTTCTTCTCTGCCGGGAGCTGATAGCTCAGGGTGAACAATCTCTGACTGATGCCAAATTGCTTGGGTTTTGAACCTGGCTTGAGGTAATCGGATGTCTAGCCACATTGATGAGCTGTGATACAGCGAAACTGTCTGTGGATGACACACACCACACGCACACATGTGTATATATATGTATGTCAGGGGGGATTTATAATGATTTACTCAGTGTTATAACCTACTAAGTCATGCATGGCACTAAACATTTTCAGAAATATACAAACCGCATGAAATGCTTAATGAACCTGTAAATCTTAGAGAGAGCCATCCTTGATCGAGCCTCAGAATTGCAAACAAAGAACTGTAGCAAATAACAGAAACTACATCACTTGAGCTCTTTCAACAGCAGTAAAAACTAAAATGGATGGCACATATAACTCAATGAAAAAATAATGATATACTCAAGTTGTTGACTTTCCAAACTACTGTAAACAAAAGGTTAGAAAAGAAGCCCCAATCAGTACTGGAAAGAGTGATAACAGATTGTGGAGTTGAGGAAGTTATTCTTAAGAAAAATTGTTTAATAGAAAGATTTTTATAAATTTCAACCGAAAGTAGTACTGGATGCATGGTCAATGAATGTTTAATGTTTCCTTATAAGGAAACAGCCAATATTACCATTAGATAAGTGGATAAATCCCAGGTAGATACATCTTTTCTAGCAGACGAAAATATAAAAGAAGAAATATATCATGCCTTTACTTTGAATAAAGAATTAAAAGAATTTCCCATAATTGTTACATACATTTCCTACAACATGTAAGAGACAAGTGGTAGAGTCCTCAGTCTTGTGCTAGAGATGCTTTAAGATGGAAAGCTTTAGTTTTGCATTTGTTTTGCACCAGAGTTAAAAAAAGGTAGACACAGGTTTAGCTAGAACCAGAGTTAAAAAAAAGGTAGACACAGGTTTAGCTAGAACCAGAGTTAACAAAAAGGTAGACACAGGTTTAGCTAGAACCAGAGTTAAAAAAAACGGTAGACACAAGTTTAGCTAGAACCAGAGTTAAAAAAAAGGTAGACACAGGTTTAGCTAGAAATTTTAAAAAAAAAAAGGTTGTACAGGTTTAGCTAGAACCAGAGTTAAAAAAGGTAGACACAGGTTTAGCTAGAACCAGAGTTAAAAAAAAGGTAGACACAGGTTTAGCGAGAACCAGAGTTAAAAAAAAAAGGTAGACACAGGTTTGGTTAGAACCAGATTCAAAAACAGATGTAGATTTGTCTTTTGGGTGGGGTGGGGGGTAAGAGTTTTTGTCTCTCCTCTGTACTTAGCAAATTTTAAGTCTGACAAGCAGGATGAGTGTTACAATATGAGGTATGCAAGATGACAGTGTCAGTAGCAGACACAGAAAGAAAGTGACAAAAACTCCAACATAAGATAATGAAGGAAAGCAAGAAGAAAGGACTAAACACCAACTGCGAGAAGATAAAATGCATGGTTGTTAGCAAAAGTATGATCCTAAATTACAAATCGAAAGTATCAAAATCAATCAAGTGCAGAAACTTATATATCTGGGAAGTGTTTTAACAGAGGATAGAAAGAGCGACAATGAAATCTGAAGGTTCATTGGGATAACCAAGGAAGCATTCCAAAAGCTAAGCAGAATAGTAAAAAGATGAAAATTTTGCTAGAAACAAAGAAAAGTGTACTAAACTGCTATGCGATATCTGCTGAGGATACCGTGTACCGAACATGTGAGTAACGACAAAGTCTTGAAGAAAATGGAAACAAAAAGGAAACTAATACTTAACACCAGGAAGAGACAGTTGATGTTTCTGGAGCATATAATGAGGAAGGAGGGATTAGAAAATATGAAACTCACAGGACAGATAGCGGCAAGAGGGACAAAGGAAAACAATGCATAAGATATTTAGTGACCTTGAGTAAATGGATGGTGGAACAAGACTTAGGGGAAATAATGGAAATACAAAGTTTGCTAAGAGCTACAAGGGACAGGAAATTGTGAAGAGCCATGATCGCCTACGTCCTGAGGGGACATGGCACATAAAGTAGATGCTTCTTGTTAATTCCTGCTGAAACAGAGTATATATTATTTTACAACCTGATCTAGGGATTGAACCTTGTCTCAAAGAGGTGTGTTTTAGGAACCTTAACATCTGCTCTGAAACGATTTCAATGTTTGGTTAACATACAATTCCTTACTGCTTATTTGTTAATTATCAAAATGGCAACACCTGCCATCTTCCAGTTCCTTCATCAGACCTTTGACCTCTTACCATATTAGAATTTGGGTAACCATTGCCAATTTATTGATATATGATAGAGATGAATTGTAGGTTCAATCGGTGATTATAATTTTTAAGCAGAATTTTTAATCCAACAAATAATGGCTGTTAACTCAAAGACCTTTATCCGCTAAAAAAATCTAATAATTAATTTTGGATTAAAAAAAAACAAAAAAAAGCATTTATACATTATAATCATCACTCTAATCTACAACCTAGCTTTCTCATATAGCAATAATTGGCAATAAATACCTTAATTCTATTATCATAGTAATAATTGATTATATAGGGTGTTTCAATAACTTGGATTGATTTTAAATGTGAATTAAGTTTAAGCATCTAATGATTTTTTTCTTTTTCTTTCAGATTTAACAACTTAAGTCTTTGGCAATTTCAACCATGGAAAGATTAACAATCAAACAATGTGTTAAAGTTGTTGAAGCCTATTATGAAAATGGATATTCAAACAGAAATGCATTTCATGCACTTAGGCGATTTTTTTTGGTCACCATAATCGACCAACCAAGAGTGCAATTGGAAAAATTGTTTGTAAATTCAAATACACGTAGTCGGTGGCAGATGTGAAAACACCACTGAGTGCTCGTTTACACAGTTCAGCTGAAAACATTGCTGCAGTTCACAAGAATGTGGCCGAAAATTGAGACACCTCTATTCGTCATCGCACACAGGAATTCAATTTCTCCACAACAAAGGTAGCAGAATTTTGACAAAAAATTTTTTCAAAAAATCCTCTTTAGTGATTTATCTTGGTGGATTCGTTAATAAGAATTGCCATATTTGGGCTGATGAAAATCCAAGGGTTCTAAGTATAAGTGTCCTTGTTGTTTTCATTTTCCTTAAAACTTCCTTGTTACTCACATGTTCAATCTATGGTATTCTCAGCATCTTTCTGTAGAACTGCATTTCTGTTGCCTCAAGTCTTTACATCTATACAAAGATTGTCCAGAATTATAGAGGAGGACTGATATTACACTAGAGTTTAGTACTCTTTACTTTATTTCTAACAAAATTTTCCTGTTTTATATTACATTGCTTAACTTTTGGAAGGCATATGTCACTATTCAAATATGTATTTAGATTCTGATGACAATTTCTATCCTCTGTTAAAACACTTCCCAGATACTTACATTTCCGTAGTTGATTGATTTTAGTGTCCCCAATTTTTAGTTCATATCTTGGACTGTTCCTTTTGCCGACAACTGAACATTGTCTTTCTACAATTGATGATTAGTCTTTCCTTCTCACTTTCCTTTATCACTTTCTGCAGGAGCTCCTGCAGTCTCTTTTCTGTAATTGCTGTCAACACCGAGTCATCTTGCATATCTTATGTTGTTAAGATTGTATCTTCCAATAATAAATCCTGATAGGACTTCTAGTTCTCTCTGGATCATCTAAAAAATAGTGTGTTTACCAAGATAAGGTTTCCATCACAACTCTGTGAGAAACATTTTTAAAAATTGCAAATAAAATATATTTTTTTTCTATCTATTTTTCAAATCTACAATTTACTGATGCTGAATATATATTTCCCAATGAAAACATGTTTATTTTACCTCATCAAAATTATAAAAAATCTACTGCTTTTGTTTAACAGAGAAAAAAATCTTTATATAACATTCATATTCTTTCAATTTCAAATACAATAATTGATGTTAGTTGAATACTTTAAAAAATTCTCAAATCAATAATGAAAGAGTTAACCATTATCCACACCCTTTTATTAGGTACTTCTAAAATTACCCAGCATTCAACACAATGCAGAAACACAATGGCTACTGAAATATATCATTTGTGAAAGAGCAGACAGATCATTCTTTTCAGCCTTTTATTATGTTAAGCAAAAAGATTGTATATAATATCTTTCTCTATTTCTGTCTTTTCCACATTTGTCTGTGTGAGTGAATATGATTAGAAGATGCATTCTTTGCCAAGATGTCATGGTCATTTTCAACCAAGTGTTATAAAGCTCAAAGTCAATGATATAAAATAAGAATTCTCAAGAGGATTTGGTTACTTTAGAAACTGATACAGAAAGAGAGATGAGAGAGTTTGGTATGGAGGAATGTTTGGTGGTTTAAAAAGGTACCGGTTTTACACACAAGATAGAAAGAAAAAAATATTTGCTTTCTCTAATATGATACACACTTGTATGTTCAGTGACTATAGAGTGTGATGAACCAGACAGAGCTTTGTAACTATGTATGTAGGCAGTGCAGTGACAACTTGGCATTACTAGATGGAGGACTTCCTAGGCTGAAGTCAATGGCCAGGATTCCCACAATGGAATCAACCTGGAGAGAGATGGCCTCTGCTAGGTCTACCCATGATATTCTACATATGAATGAATACCTCTCCAGTTTTTAACGCAAATATGGTGAAGAAAGTGCTCAAGTGCTCAGCTGGGCAACAACCCTAAAACCACACCCAGTTATGGGACATGATAAAGATGATGATTTTTAAAAAAAAAAAAAATCTTCCAAAATTTATTCCAACATTCTTTGAAATTCTACCTCAATTCCAATCCAAAATTTGTAAGGAAAGGCAATTTGATTTGCTATGTGCAATATACCTTCAGGACACAGGCAATCATGGCCCTCCACAGCTTCCTATCTTTTACTGCTCTTGGCAATCTTGTGCTGTGTCCTTTCAGGATGTTGGTGATCTTCCTATCCCTTGTGACTTTTAGCAATGTTTGTCCCTTTACTAAACCACTTGCCCCCTATTCCACCATCCATTTACACAAGCTCATCAGGTGGGTGACCCACTGTTTTCCCCCATCTCTCATGCCCTCAATATCCTATATGAGTGTCAAATTCTCCAAACCCTCCTTCCTTATTGTATATCCAAGAAACTTCAGCTGTCCCTTTGTAATTCTAAGTGTTCTTTTTGTTATTTTCTTTAAGACTTTTTTGTTGTTTACTCTCACTGTCCACAGAATTCTCAGTATCCTTCTGTGGAACTCACATTTGTTTTTCCAGTTTTCTCTTCATCTGTGGGGAGATTATCCAGAATTCCCTGCTATACAAGAGGATTGATATCCCATAGTAGTTCAGCACTCTTTTCTTTGTTTCTAATGAAATTTTCCTGTATCTTAATACTTTGTTTAGCTTTTGGAATGCATCTTTCATTATTCCAATGAGTCTTCAGATTTTTCTGCTGCATATTCCATCCTCTGTTCAATTACTTCCCAGATATTTAAACATTGTTTGATGTTGACAACTACAATTCGTAGTTTGTATCTTGGGTGTTTTCGTTTGCTGCTGACCATAATCTCGATCTTCTTGGAGTTGATGGGCCTTTTTCTCGCTTTCCTTTATTATCTTATCTAGGAGTTCCTGTGAGTCAGTCACTATACAGTGCTATCAACATATCTTATATTGTTAAGATTATGTCCACTGGTAATAAACCCTGATAGGGTCACCCAGCTTCGTTAATATAGCCTCACTGTTAAGGATGAACAAGTCTGGAGAGAAGACATTTCTTTGTTTTATGCCCCCTTTCTATTTTTGTTTACCTACAAAAATTATTTTCTATCCATATACAAATGGTTTGCTTCTTGTGTAAGTTCTGGATTATTCTAACATCCTTTCCAAATAG
>CAHIKZ030002163.1:312500-369709 GCA_903632075.3 Acanthosepion pharaonis
ATATATATGCATATTTATTGGATAACCCACACAACTATATATATATGCACACTATATGTTTTATAATATAAATATACACACATATATAAACATGATATATATATATAATGTATAGAAACACACACACACTATATATATATATATATATATATATATATATATATATCTATATACAGGTATATATATACACATACATATATATATATATACATATGTATACAATACACACAAAATATATATATACACACACACTACATACATAATATACAAACATATATATAAATATATACACACTATATATAAACCCACATGTACTATATATATATAACAATACACACTATATATACAATATATATATGAATGAATAAATATATATATATATATACACATTCATATATATATATAAACATACTATAATAAACCCATAAAATATATATATATATATATAGTTTTTATATACAAACACAACACATACTATATAGATGACACTATATATATTTTATATACACACACACACTATATATATATATATATACACACACACAATTTTATATATATATATATATTTCTATTTTCATATATATTATATATATATATAAACACACATATATACATATACACTTCACTATATATATATATATATATATATATAAACACACACACACTATATATATATATATATATATATATATATATATAAATACACACACTATATATATATATATGCACACTATATGTGCTTTTTAGATTACAAAACCCACACATCTTTCATTTTAAATATTTTTTTTTTTATATATAAGCAAATCAATATTTTTTCCAAAATATGCTAGGTGTTCAATTTGTTTTAGCACATAGCTAAAAAAGTATATATTAATAAATAAACATATACCTATGAGGTGCAATTTAAAAGTTCCATTGTTCTATCAACTCATTATTTACAATTATTACTTTTGATTTTAAAAATAAAACATTAGGAAACCCTTTATTTACACCCATACACATTTGGGATTAAAAAATCTTAAAAAACATTGAACTATTGTGAAAATGCGAATATTGCATCATACTGTACATTGTATTATTGATTATTTTACATTAAAAATCCTTTCTTTTACATTCAGGCTTAATCATCTTTATGCATTAATGGACACTACTTTCTCTGTTAGAATATTAAATAAAGGGAGGGAGATTTCTACATATATTAATTAATATAGTAATTAATAGTAAAAAAAAAAATTGTATTTATTAATCTACTTTGTAAAATATACATTTTTTGTATTATGTCCTTTACATAGCATATTACTTTTCAAGTGGATTACAGGTATATTAATTAATCTTAATGATGATTTTAAACATAAATCAAGATACTAGTCCATCTATTAATGGTATGAATTTTGTTCATGATGAGATTTTTTGATTGCAAATATCCTGGCTATTTAAAATAAAACATTTGCATCATAAGTATTTTTTATCTTGCAAATATGAAAATCACTGGCATTTTCATAATTTTAATTCAAGATTATTCTTACACTGCTTACTCTTCTCATGTTTTTAAAATAATTTCTTTCATAACACTAATATTCTAATTTTGAACTAGGGACTAAAAATGCAATTAAATTAAATTAGGAATTCTGAAATGTGAACACTTAAATCAGCGATATTGCATAAAGCAAAATATTATGAACAATTAAATAGCACAAGAATATTCTCTTGTCATCTTTAATGAATATATAGACCAACCAAGGTTTTTCATCCTTACCTGTAACCTCAAAGGGACATTAGTAAAAACCTAAAATAATCAAAATAATGACATGAAGCCATACAATATAAAAAAAACATTGGCAAATAATGACAATACAAAAACTTTACTAAACTCACATGTCATTTTAAAATCAACATTCCAAAAATTAATAAAGTTACAATATAAGATCTGGAGATAGATATACTGACCCACAGAAATACTGAAAGCAAAGACTATAATGTTATCTTGAAACAATATCAATACATACATGATATAGTGAAGGTTTTTTAAATGTATTTATTTATATTACATCAAATCAAATCTTCCTGTCAGAGAAAATCTTGTATTGAAAAAAATCTACATTTAATTTAAAAAAATATTTTATTTAGACATATCAAATTATTTTGTAAAATAGTTATATTCTTGGTTTATATCCAAATATAATGGGATGAATATTCAAACCCAGAACTAATTAAGGCATGATGAGAGAAAAAAAAACTTGTGTATCTAAAATGAGAATCAAGATGACTATAAAGAAAGATCTGAGCATGCTAGGCAAAAGGAAAAACAAATCAAAAATAAGATTAAAAGCACAAAAATGAAAACTCTTCCTTTTCTCATACCATGCCTAGTTTTATATTTCCAACAAGAACTTTATATAAAAGAACTGAGACTTAGAATTCAAACTAAATTCAGAAACAATGCCATATGTAGTCCCACTAAATATATTAACATATTCATAAGGTCAATTTTCTTATTTTTCAATCCACAATATCTTGTTTATATTTTAAAAATTATTAACAATCAACTTTTAAGATCCAGCTTATCACCCCCCAAAAAAAACTGAATATTCCTCTACAATGATTAACTATTTCCAGGCAGAGCAGCCATTTCTGGTTGAATAAACATGATATAGATGTTGATTTGGTTTCTGGGAAATTATCAAAATCAGATATTTATGAGTAAAAAATAGTTTTATAGATAGCCTGAATATAACCCTACCAGAATATATATAGTAAAGGTGGGTTAACTTAATAGATAGCTCAAAAAAGTTACTTTAAAACTGGTAAAATTTATAAATAAATTAAATCTGAAAAGGTTGAATAATTCCGTATCAGAATAGAAATTAAAAATTCAACATATGTAAATAATGTTATTATTTAATTAAATCAGTTTAAATATTACATTTTTAAATCATAAAATGATTTTATATTTATATTTAAATTCTTAGCTAATAGTTTCTCTCAGAAAATATAAAGTTGTAATGATAAATAAAAGAGTAATGTTTGTTTTATAAACATAGCCAATCTTAAGTTAATTGAATAAATATCTATTTTGATCATTTGAGATGTGCAGTTTCTGATAACCTGTTCACTGCCAAATATATATATTAACATTGTAAATTGCCTTCATCCACAGCAGTGAACAGGTTAAACTTTACTGAAAATCTCAAATGCTTTTCTAAATCCTGATTTAAAAATTGAAATATTATTAATGTATTCAAATTTTCTTGATGTTTGAACATAACATTTTTTCTTAATATTTTTTTATAATCAGTTTTTATTCAAATATCCTGGAATAATCTTCACAGCTATAAAATACTTCATCATGGGATGACAACTGGAAGATAGTTTGATTCTGTATTTTTGGTTATACTGAGCACTTACAAAAAGTCTATTTGGAATAAATAAACCTGACTTGTAGATGTTAATATGGTGATGTTTCTAATATTCAGTATTAAAGTTTTTCTTAACATGTCAATTAAATATGGTGGTCTAAAGAAGATCCAAACCAATAATTAAAAAAGATGCCAAAAAGATTTATATAGAATACCTAAGTCAAATATATTTTAGGATGGTGAAAAAAACAATAACAAATTACTTTTTAATTTTAAAACATTCATATCACAGGTTGTTTGGGTTCTTGATGGTGTGTATTTACATAACTTTAACAACTTTGATTTAATAATTTATATTATTATTCTTAAAACATTTTGCCTTCAAAAAAAGACTATAAGAAAAATTCATTAATAAAATTTTGCAAAATAATAATGTTATAGTCACAAAAAATTATGAGAAAATGAAAAATAAAATAAAATTTTCTGTCTATATTTCTAAGATGAAATTATTGTAATTATTTACATTATTTACATTGTTCGGACTGTTGTCTTCATCTTTATTGCCATATTCACAATGTTTTCAGTCATTATATTTCATTTGGTCTTTATTTCATCCACCGAGGTAGTTTTTTTCTAGTTCCATGCATGCCTCTTCTAGATGTCTCATCTCCTTTAACTCAACTCTCCAAGTTTTTGTTCACCACTTCAGTAGCCAGGTATTGAACTCACAACTTTTTGGGTCAGGTCACTGGATTCAACCAATGCTTTTATTCACTGGGCCATGTGTCCTTGAATTAAAATTTATTTGTTTTATTCCAATCTATTTATAATACCTTTCCATTAATATACCAACAATTTTCTGAACATATTCATATTTAAATATATTACATAACCTTTTTTAAAAAAACGTATTTACTTTTCGAACGCAATCATATTCCAATCTCAATTTATATTACCTTCCATTGTAATATAACTAAATTATTTTCTGAACATATTCATATTTAAATATATTACATAACCTTTTTTAAAACAAAAACGTATTTATATTTTCATTGAACACTGAACATATTATTTAAATATATCATATTCCAATCTATTTATATTATCCTTCCCCCATTGTAATATAACTAAATTATTTTCTGAACATATTCATATTTAAATATATTACATAACCTTTTAACAAAACGTATTTACTTTTCGAACACACTCATATTCCAATCTATTTATATTACCTTTCCATTTGTAATATAACTAAATTATTTTCTGAACATATTCATATTTAAATATATTACATAACCTTTTTAACAAAACGTATTTACTTTTCGAACACACTCATATTCCAATCTATTTATATTACCTTTCCATTGTAATATAACTAAATTATTTTCTAAACATATTCATATTTAAATATATTACATAACCTTTTTAACAAAACGTATTTACTTTTCGAACACACTCATATTCCAATCTATTTATATTACCTTTCCATATTTAAATAATATAACTAAATTATTTTCTGAACATATTCATATTTAAATATATTACATAACCTTTTTAACAAAACGTATTTACTTTTCGAACACACTCATATTCCAATCTATTTATATTACCTCCCCATTGTAATATAACTAAATTATTTTCTGAACATATTCATATTTAAATATATTACATAACCTTTTTAACAAAACGTATTTACTTTCCGAACACACTCATATTCCAATCTATTTATATTACACAAATAATTTTTCCATTGTAATATAACTTTTTAAATTATTTTTTGCGAACATATTCATATTTAAATATATTACATAACCTTTTTTAACAAAACGTATTTACTTTCCGAACACACTCATATTCCAATCAATTTATATTACCTTTTCCATTGTAATATAACTAAATTATTTTCTGAACATATTCATATTTAAATATATTACATAACCCTTTTTTAACAAAACGTATTTACTTTTCGAACACACTCATATTCCAATCTATTTATATTACCTTTCCATTGTAATATAACTAAATAATTTTCTGAACATATTCATATTTAAATATATTACATAACCTTTTAACAAAACGTATTTTACTTTTCGAACACACTCATATTCCAATCTATTTATATTACCTTCCATTGTAATATAACTAAATTATTTTCTGAACATATTCATATTTAAATATATTACATAACCTTTTTTAACAAAACGTATTTACTTTCCGAACACAACTCATATTCCAATCTATTTATATTACCTTTCCATTGTAATATAACTAAATTATTTTCTGAACATATTCATATTTAAATATATTACATAACCTTTTTAACAAAACGTATTTACTTTTCGAACACACTCATATTCCAATCTATTTATATTTCCATTGTAATATAACTAAATTATTTTCTGAACATATTCATATTTAAATATATTACATAACCTTTTTAACAAAACGTATTTACTTTCCGAACACACTCATATTCCAATCTATTTATATTACCTCCCCATTGTAATATAACTAAATTATTTTCTGAACATATTCATATTTAAATATATTACATAACCTTTTTAACAAAACCTTTTTAACAAAACGTAATATTAACTAAATTATTTTCTGAACATATTCATATTTAAATATATTACATAACCTTTTTAACAAAAAACGTATTTACTTTTCCACACACTCATATTATATTACCTCCCCATTGTAATATAACTAAATTATTTTCTGAACATATTCATATTTAAATATATTACATAACCTTTTTAACAAAACGTATTTACTTTTCGAACACACTCATATTCCAATCTATTTATATTACCTTTCCATTGTAATATAACTAAATTATTTTCTGAACATATTCATATTTAAATATATTACATAACCTTTTTAACAAAACGTATTTACTTTCCGAAAATACAATCTATTTATATTACCTCCCCATTGTAATATAACTAAATTATTTTCTGAACATATTCATATTTAAATATATTACATAACCTTTTAACAAAACGTATTTACTTTTCCGAACACACTCATATTCAATCTATTTATTATTTTCCCATTGTAATATAACTAAATTATTTTCTGAACATATTCATATTTAAATATATTACATAACCTTTTTAACAAAACGTATTTACTTTCCGAACACACTCATATTCCAATCTATTTATATTACCTTTCCATTGTAATATAACTAAATTATTTTCTGAACATATTCATATTTAAATATATTACATAACCTTTTTAACAAAACGTATTTACTTTTCGAACACAAATATTCCAATCTATTTATATTACCTTTCCATTGTAATATAACTAAATTATTTTCTGAACATATTCATATTTAAATATATTACATAACCTTTTTAACAAAACGTATTTACTTTTTCGAACACACTCATATTCCAATCTATTTATATTACCTTTCCATTGTAATATAACTAAATTATTTTCTGAACATATTCATAATTTAAATATATTACATAACCTTTTTTTTCGAAACATTGTAAAATCATATTCAATTCATATTTAAATATATTTATATTACAAAAACCTTTCCATTGTAATATAACTCAATTTTTTCTGAACATATTCATATTTAAATATATTACATAACCTTTTTAACAAAATTTATTTACTTTTCGAACACTCATATTCCAATCTATTTATATTACCTTCCCATTGTAATATAACTAAATTATTTTCTGAACATATTCATATTTAAATATATTACATAACCTTTTTAACAAAACGTATTTACTTTCCGAACACACTCATATTCCAATCTATTTATATTACCTTTTTCCATTTGTAATATAACTAAATTTTTTCTGAACATATTCATATTTAAATATATTACATAACCTTTTTAACAAAACGTATTTACTTTTCGAACACACTCATATTCCAATCTATTTATATTACCTTTCCATTGTAATATAACTAAATTATTTTCTGAACATATTCATATTTAAATATATTACATAACCTTTTTAACAAAACGTATTTACTTTTCGAACACACTATATTCCAATCACCTCCCCATTGTAATATAACATATCTGAACATATTCATATTTAAATAATCTAATTTAACAAAATATTACCTTTCCATTGTAATATAACTAAATTATTTTCTGAACATATTCATATTTAAATATATTACATAACCTTTTTTAACAAAACGTATTTACTTTTCGAACACACTCATATTCCAATCTATTTATATTACCTCCCCATTGTAATATAACTAAATTATTTTCTGAACATATTCATATTTAAATATATTACATAACCTTTTTAACAAAACGTATTTACTTTTCGAACACTCATATTCCAATCTATTTATATTACCTTTCCATTGTAATATAACTAAATTATTTTCTGAACATATTCATATTTAAATATATTACAAAACGTATTTTTAACAAAACGTAATTTATTCTTTTCGAATACTTCCCCATTGTAACTCATATTCCATATTCATATTTTATATTTACCTTTCAAAACACTTTGAACACACTAATATTCCAATCTATTTAATTATTTTCATTGTAATATATTCATATTTCTGAAAATATATTTACATAACCTTTTTAACAAAACGTATTTACTTTTCCGAACACACTCATATTCCAATCTATTTATATTACCTTTCCATTGTAATATAACTAAATTATTTTTCTGAACATATTCATATTTAAATATATTACATAACCTTTTTAACAAAACGTATTTACTTTCCGAACACACTCATATTCCAATCTATTTATATTACCTTCCATTGTAATATAACTAAATTATTTTCTGAACATATTCATATTTAAATATATTATATAACCTTTTAACAAAACGTATTTACTTTTCGAACGCACTCATATTCCAATCTATTTATATTACCTTTCCATTGTAATATAACTAAATTATTTTCTGAACATATTCATATTTAAATATATTACATAACCTTTTTTAACAAAACGTATTTACTTTTCGAACACACTCATATTCCAATCTATTTATATTACCTCCCCATTGTAATATAACTAAATTATTTTCTGAACATATTCATATTTAAATATATTACATAACCTTTTAACAAAACGTATTTACTTTTTCGAACACACTCATATTCCAATCTATTTATATTACCTTTCCATTGTAATATAACTAAATTATTTTCTGAACATATTCATATTTAAATATATTACATAACCTTTTTAACAAAACGTATTTACTTTTCGAACACACTCATATTCCAATCTATTTATATTACCTCCCCATTGTAATATAACTAAATTATTTTCTGAACATATTCATATTTAAATATATTACATAACCTTTTTAACAAAACGTATTTACTTTTCGAACACACTCATATTCCAATCTATTTATATTACCTTTCCATTGTAATATAACTAAATTATTTTCTGAACATATTCATATTTAAATATATTACATAACCTTTTAACAAAACGTATTTACTTTCCGAACACACTCATATTCCAATCTAT
This sequence comes from Acanthosepion pharaonis, assembly GCA_903632075.3. Classification (NCBI taxonomy): domain Eukaryota; kingdom Metazoa; phylum Mollusca; class Cephalopoda; order Sepiida; family Sepiidae; genus Acanthosepion; species Acanthosepion pharaonis. The sequence goes on from CAHIKZ030002163.1 coordinate 321,366, forward strand.
TTATATTATTACATAACCCCATTGTAATATAACTAAATTATTTTCTGAACATATTCATATTTAAATATATTACATAACCTTTTAACAAAACGTATTTACTTTTCGAACACACTCATATTCCAATCTATTTATATTACCTTTCCATTGTAATATAACTAAATTATTTTCTGAACATATTCATATTTAAATATATTACATAACCTTTTTAACAAAACGTATTTACTTTCCGAACACACTCATATTCCAATCTATTTATATTACCTTTCCATTGTAATATAACTAAATTATTTTCTGAACATATTCATATTTAAATATATTACATAAACTTTTTTAACAAAACGTATTTGCTTTCCGAACACACTCATATTCCAATCTATTTATATTACCTCCCCATTGTAATATAACTAAATTATTTTCTGAACATATTCATATTTAAATATATTACATAACCTTTTTAACAAAACGTATTTACTTTTCGAACACACTCATATTCCAATCTATTTATTACCCCTTTCCATTGTAATATAACTAAATTATTTTCTGAACATATTCATATTTAAATATATTACATAACCTTTTAACAAAACGTATTTACTTTTCGAACGCACTTTCATTTCCAATCTATTTATATTACCTTTCCATTGTAATATAACTAAATTATTTTCTGAACATATTCATATTTAAATATATTACATAACCTTTTTAACAAAACGTATTTACTTTTCGAACACACTCATAAATCTATTTATATTACCTTTCCATTGTAATAACTAAATTATTTTCTGAACATATTCATATTTAAATATATTACATAAATTTTTTTAACAATAACAAAACGTATTTTTTTCGAACACACTCATATTCCAATCTATTTATATTACCTATTGTAATATAACTAAATTATTTTCTGAACATATTCATATTTAAATATATTACATAACCTTTTTAACAAAACGTATTTACTTTCCGAACACACTCATATTCCAATCTATTTATATTACTTTTCCATTTATATTATTTTCTGAACATATTCATATTTAAATATATTACATAACCTTTTTTTTCGAACACAATATTCCAATCTATTTATATTATTTTTGTAAAATATATTGAACATAATATTTTTTAACAAAAAACGTATTTACTTTTGAACACACTCATATTCAATCTATTTATATTATTCCATAAATTATTTTCATATTGAAAACATACATATTTTTAAAATAATATTTTTTAACAAAAACCTTTATTTACTTTTTCGAACATATTCATATTCCAATCTATTTACAAAAAATATTTGCCCCATTGTAATATAATAATTGAAATATACATATTTAAATATATTTTTAACCTTTTTAACAAAACGTATTTACTTTTCGAACACACTCATATTCCAATCTATTTATATTACCTTTCCATTGTAATATAACTAAATTATTTTCTGAACATATTCATATTTAAATATATTACATAACCTTTTTAACAAAACGTATTTTTTTCGAACGCACTCATATTCCAATCTATTTATATTACCTTTCCATTGTAATATAACTAAATAATTTTCTGAACATATTCATATTTAAATATATTACATAACCTTTTTAACAAAACGTATTTACTTTCCGAACACACTCATATTCCAATCTATTTATATTACCTTTCCATTGTAATATAACTAAATTATTTTTTTATTTAAATATATTCATATTTAAATATATTACATAACCTATTTTAACAAAACGTATTTATATTTTCTGAACACATTTAAATATATATTCCAATCTATTTATATTATTTTTCCCATTGTAATATAACTAAATTATTTTCTGAACATATTCATATTTAAATATATTACATAACCTTTTTAACAAAACGTATTTACTTTTCCGAACACACTCATTTCAATCTATTTATATTCTTCCATTGTAATATAACTAAATTATTTTCTGAACATATTCATATTTAAATATATTACATAACCTTTTTTAACAAAACGTATTTACTTTTCGAACACACTCATATTCCAATCTATTTATATTTTCCATTGTAATATAATATTTACATAATTTAAATATATTAACTTTTAAAAAACGTATTTACTTTTCGAACACACTCATATTCCAATCTATTTATATTACCTTTCCATTGTAATATAACTAAATTATTTTCTGAACATATTCATATTTAAATATATTACATAACCTTTTTTTAACAAAACGTATTTACTTTCCGAACACACTCATATTCCAATCTATTTATATTACCTTTCCATTGTAATATAACTAAATTATTTTCTGAACATATTCATATTTAAATATATTACATAACCTTTTTTAACAAAACGTATTTACTTTCCGAACACACTCATATTCCAATCTATTTATATTACCTTTCCATTGTAATATAACTAAATTATTTTCTGAACATATTCATATTTAAATATATTACATAACCTTTTTTAACAAAACGTATTTACTTTTGAAATTCAAAATCTATTTATATTATTTCCATTTAATATAACATATTCAATTATTTTATTGAACATATTCATATTTAAATATATTTTTTTTAACAAAACTATTTATATCATATTCCAATCTATTTATATTACCTTCCATTGTAATATATAACATATTCATATTTAAATAAACATAACCTTTTTTATTTACTTTTCGAACATTCATATTCCAATCTAATATACCTTTCCATTGTAATATAACTAAATTATTTTCTGAACATATTCATATTTAAATAAAATAACCGTAAAAACGTATTTACTTTTCGAACACACTCATATTCCAATCTATTTATATTACCTTTCCATTGTAATATAACTAAATTATTTTCTGAACATATTCATATTTAAATATATTACATAACCTTTTTAACAAAACGTATTTACTTTCCGAACACACTCATATTCCAATCTATTTATATTATTACTTTTCCATTGTAATATAACTAAATTATTTTTTACTTTGAAACATATTCATATTTAAATATATTACATAACCTTTTTAACAAAACGTATTTACTTTTCGAACACACTCATATTCCAATCTATTTATATTACCTCCCCCATTGTAATATAACTAAATTATTTTCTGAACATATTCATATTTAAATATATTACATAACCTTTTTAACAAAACGTATTTACTTTTCGAACACACTCATATTCCAATCTATTTATATTACCTTTCCATTGTAATATAACTAAATTATTTTCTGAACATATTCATATTTAAATATATTACATAACCTTTTAACAAAACGTATTTACTTTTCGAACACTCATATTCCAATCTATTTATATTACCTTTCCATTGTAATATAACTAAATTATTTTCTGAACATATTCATATTTAAATATATTACATAACCTTTTTAACAAAACGTATTTACTTTTTCGAACATTTATATTCATATTCCAATCTATTTATATTACCTTTCCATTTGTAATATAACTAAAAATGAACATATTCATATTTAAATATATTACATAACTTTTTTAACAAAACGTATTTCTTTTCGAAACATATTCCAATCTATTTATATTATTTAAATTATTTTCTGAATATTCATTTTTAAATATAATAACCTTTTTAACAAAACGTATTTACTTTCCGAACACACTCATATTCCAATCTATTTATATTACTTTTTCCATTGTAATATAACTAAATTATTTTCTGAACATATTCATATTTAAATATATTACATAACCTTTTTAACAAAAACGTATTTACTTTCCGAACACACTCATATTCCAATCTATTTATATTACCTCCCCCATTGTAATATAACTAAATTATTTTCTGAACATATTCATATTTAAATATATTACATAACCTTTTAACAAAACGTATTTACTTTTCGAACGCACTCATATTCCAATCTATTTATATTACCTTTCCATTGTAATATAACTAAATTATTTTCTGAACATATTCATATTTAAATATATTACATAACCTTTTTAACAAAACGTATTTACATTTTCGAACACTCATATTCCAATCTATTTATATTACCTCTTCCATTGTAATATAAACTAAATTATTTTCTGAACATATTCATATTTAAATATATTACATAACCTTTTTAACAAAACGTATTTTACTTTTCGAACACACTCATATTCCAATCTATTTATATTACCTTTTCCATTGTAATATAACATAAATTTTTAACAAAACATATTGAACATATTCATATTTAAATATACCTTTTATTGTAATATAACATAACCTTTTAACAAAACATTTAACAAAACGTATTTATTTTTTAACTAAATTAAACACACTCATATTCCAATCTATTTATATTACTTTCCATTGTAATATAACTAAATTATTTTCTGAACATATTCATATTTAAATATATTACATAACCTTTTTAACAAAACGTATTTACTTTTCGAACACACTCATATTCCAATCTATTTATATTACCTTTCCATTGTAATATAACTAAATTATTTTCTGAACATATTCATATTTAAATATATTACATAACCTTTTAACAAAACGTATTTACTTTTCGAACACACTCATATTCCAATCTATTTATATTACCTTTCCATTGTAATATAACTAAATTATTTTCTGAACATATTCATATTTAAATATATTACATAACCTTTTTAACAAAAACGTATTTACTTTTCGAACACACTCATATTCCAATCTATTTATATTACCTTTCCATTGTAATATAACCAAATTATTTTCTGAACATATTCATATTTAAATATATTACATAACCTTTTAACAAAACGTATTTACTTTTCGAACACACTCATATTCCAATCTATTTATATTACCTTTCCATTTGTAATATAACACAAATTATTTTCTGAACATATTCATATTTAAATATATTACACAACCTTTTTAACCATATTTTTTTAAAAATTCCAATCTATTTATTTACTTTCGAACACACAACTTTTTCATATTCCAATTCTATTTATATTACCTTTTCCATTGTAATATAACTAAATAATTTTCTGAACATATTCATATTTAAATATATTACATAACCTTTTTTAACAAAACGTATTTACTTTTCCGAACACACTCATATTCCAATCTATTTATATTACCTTTCCATTGTAATATAAAATTATTTTTACTAAACATATTCATATTTAAATATATTACATAACCTTTTTTAACAAAACGTATTTACTTTTTTTCGAACACACTCATATTCCAATCTATTTATATTACCTTTCCATTGTAATAGTTTTTTCCATTGTAATATAACATACAAATTATTTTCTGAACATATTCATATTTAAATATATTACTGAATAACATATTTTTTTTAACAAAACGTATTTACTTTCGAACACACTCATATTCCAATCTATTTATATTACCTCCCCATTGTAATATAACTAAATTATTTTCTGAACATATTCATATTTAAATATATTACATAACCTTTTTAACAAAACGTATTTACTTTTTCCGAACACACTATATCCAATCTATTTATATTACCTTTCCATTTATTAATATAATTTTTAAATAAAAAATTACCTTTTAACAAAACATATTCATATTTAAATATATTACATAACTCCATTTTAATATAACATTTTTAACAAAACATATTTATTTGCTTTCGAACACACTCATATTCCAATCTATTTATATTACCTCCCATTGTAATATAACTAAATTATTTTCTGAACATATTCATATTTAAATATATTACATAACCTTTTAACAAAACGTATTTACTTTTCCGAAACACATCATATTCCAATCTATTTATATTACCTTTCCCATTGTAATATAACTAAATTATTTTCTAAACATATTCATATTTTAAATATATTACATAACCTTTTTAACAAAACGTATTTACTTTTCCGAACACACTATATTCCAATCTATTTATATTATAATATAACTTTATTTTCAAAACATATTCATATTTAAATATATTACATAACCTTTTTAACAAAACGTATTTACTTTTATAAACATTAATTTTAACAATCATATTCCATTGTATTATATATTACATATTCCCATTTAAATACCTTTTAACAAAAAACGTATTTCTTCGAACACACTCATATTTCAATCTATTTATTTAAATATATTAAACATAACCATATTTTTAACAAAAACGTATTTACTTTCCGAACACACTCATATTCCAATCTATTTATATTACCTTCCCATTGTAATATAACTAAATTATTTTCTGAACATATTCATATTTAAATATATTACATAACCTTTTAACAAAACGTATTTACTTTCCGAACACACTCATATTCAATCTATTTATATTACCTTTTTCCATTGTAATATAACTAAATTATTACTCGAACATATTCATATTTAAATATATTACATAAACTTTTTAACAAAACGTATTTACTTTCCGAACACACTCATATTCCAATCTATTTATATTACCTTCCCCATTGTAATATAACTAAATTATTTTCTGAACATATTCATATTTAAATATATTACATAACCTTTTTAACAAAACGTATTTACTTTCCGAACAACTCATATTCCAATCTATTTATATTACCTTTCCATTGTAATATAAATTTTTTTCTGAACATATTCATATTTAAATATATTACATAACCTTTTAACAAAACGTATTTACTTTCCGAACGCACTCATATTCCAATCTATTTATATTACCTTTTCCATTGTAATATAACTAAATTATTTTCTGAACATATTCATATTTAAATATATTATTATAACCTTTTAACAAAACGTATTTACTTTCCGAACATTATATTCCAATCATATTTTATATTTTCCATTTTAATATAACATTTTCGAACATATTCATATTTAAATATATTTATAACCATTTTTTAACAAAACGTATTTACTTTCCGAAACACTCATATTCCAATCTATTTATATTACCCTTTCCATTGTAATATAATTAAATTTTTTCAAACATATTCATATTTAAATATATTTGCGTATTTTTTAGAATTTGGAAATATTGGCAATTGAAATTTTCCCAACAAACTTTGAACCAGGAATCCATTTGTTACTTTCAGAACTTTATGTTGGACTTTCAAATTGAGTTGGTTTATAGCAATTAAGAAAATTTGGAAGACATTGAGAACTCCTCCCTTAAATGTAAGAGCTCCATTTGGACTGATTAAATTGTCCTTTGGCTTATCAGTGAGTGCCATGTGTTTTGAATGTTTAAAACTAATAAAATTTGTTTAGTTTTTTTGGTATTTCCTTATGGGTCATTTAACCCAAATAATCATTCAAAATATGAGATTTGTATTCAGGTTATAAAATCATTTTTAATTTTTCACATTTTTAAAAATCAACCCTAAAATTTATGAAATAACTTTCTTTGGAATAATTTTTGTTTTATTCATAACATTTATAAATTATTTTCCATTAATAAACTTTTTGTTCTTTGGAGTTTTTAAAAACTATTTTTTATTATGGGATTCAGGTCAATGTCAAGTGAAAGAAATTTTAAAAGAATTTCTTACATATTTTCACGCTAAATTTAAATTCAAATTGTTAAACAAATTGATTTTGATGTGTAGAAAAATAGATTAAAAAAATCCAAGAATTATCAGACATTATTATTTCCAAATGTATTTTGGTGAAATTTGAACGGGACAAAATCCAAAATTGTTCAGTTTGATTAAAACTTTGGATTGAATTTGCCACATTTGTAAAATAAATGTGGCTGAGAGGATGAAAAATTACTTTAACTATATAAAAATGTTTAATTTGGATAATACTTTTTAACTTTGGCTCCTTGGAAAAAATGCAATTTTCAAAAATATTATTGTTGAATGACCTATAAAAAAATTTCAGTGATTTTCCCAACACCGAAAAGTTGCCTCCTGTGACTTATTTTTAAATACTTTCATGGTAAATGTTCGGATTAAACTTCAAAGGGTATTACCTAGACTTTTGAATTTAAGTAAAGTAATTAGATTGATGTTGAGATCTATAATTTACATATAGGTTTTCTTTTGGTTATTTAAATATTTCAGAAACTTTTTCTAATAAATCTAAGGAGAAACCTAAATTTGAAAAAGTACCGCCAACTTTAAACTTCAAAAATTTAAAACAAGCATATGATATTGAATAGAAAAGACTAATTCTTGTTCTTTTTTTTCATTTTTTTTTTTTATTGATTCATATTCAAAAAAATCAGGCCTTATGATTGCATCCTAGTGGCTTTATTTATTCCTTATGGTAAAATAATTAAAATCACAACAAAAAACCTTTGCGGTGGTTCTGAAGCTAAAAAATAAAACAAATTGGACAAAAAATGTTTTCAATTTATGTTTTGAAGACACGATTCTGTTAAACTTCATAGAATGAGAATTAACTCAATAATGTTTCATACTTTTAAAAAAGTAATTGCCATTTAACCTGTGAGTCTGATTTGATTTTATATATAACCAGATTCTATAAATTGTTCCATAAATTGAACTGAGGTTTGAAAGGTCTAATTTGACTTATGAAAAAAAAACACTCGGGCTCCATCAGGCTATCAAAATAGGTTTTTCCATAATGCGTGCTTAACGCCTGTTGCCTTTGAATCGTGTTTTAAATTTCCAACGAAGTTATTGGCGAATATCATGGTAACCTGATATTTGTTTCTTATATTTAATCATGACGGTGATTTTAAAATTAATACAAGGTATGTTTCCAATCATTTCCAAACTCGTCGTTCCCCAGAATCGCTAGACTAGATTCATCAAAAAGCTAGAGAACATTCAATATATTAAAGTAATCTTTTTGATTAGGGAAAGAGAAAATATTCATTCATTTGCCGGGCAGTAATGCACTGTTGGGTTCAACACTGATTAGTAAATGTCACAAATAGTTAGTTTGGTTTGGTTTAAAATGTTTATCAAAGTTCAAGATATCAAAAATAATGGATAACAAAATTTTTATTGCTGCAAAAAAATATTTTGTTTTATCAAAATTTATTAATTTTAAAATTTTTTTTAAAAAATGTATCACTGGTACTTTAATTTTTCTAAAAACTGTATTTGGTAGATTTTTTTCTTCAATTTTCTCCTTGATTAAATCCATTTTTTGCAAAGTTCAGTATAGCAAAAAACCCATTTTGTTTAAATGTTTTTAATACTTTTGACTAAAATAAATTTTACCAATGGTAAGAATGGGAGCCCTAATATGAAATATAGATACCACCCCAAATGAAACAGTGGAAAACCAAAGAATCACGCAAATATCAATTCATCTCGTTCCATGCTCCTATAACAATAAACTGTTAGTAGGTAAAAGAGATTGGAACCAATTTAGAAAATAGGGCAAGTTTATAAGAAACAGGCTCAATGATGATTGTTCCAAATAATGATACTATCATAAATTAACAGTAAATATGCACAAAAAAAATAAAAAAAATGCTGAAAATCGACAAGTATAAGATTGACATTAGTGATGAATAGTTCTGATACTAAATTAAAAAAATTCTCAAAGATGAACGAATACAAAGTTTTTCTATGACAGTGTTGAATAAAACTAAGTCTGGTTTAAAAAATTTAATTAAAGAGGAGATGCTTTCCTTTTCAGTTTTTCTACAAGATAAACAGGGCTCCATCAGGACCAATAGATTCGTCAATAACAAATACTTTCAACCTCACTTTTGGTTTTGGCAAATCAACAACAAAACCAGGAAAAAATTGGGTAAAAACATTTTAACATTCTAGAAATTTTGTAGGCAATTGTTTATAAACAGGAAACTCTTTACCTTTTTAAATTTTCTGAGCATTTTCTTGTCAAAAATGCGTGTCGATAATCATATTTAAACTATATTAAATTTAAAGTTATTTATATGACGATTGGACGGACTAATTCCAGGAAAAGAATTTTATACCAACCAAAAATCAAATAACTTTGAACCAGAAGAACGCTGCATCCATCTTCAAGAAATTTCTTGAAAATGATTTGGAAATGTGTTATATTGAAGAATTTGAATTTAAGAATCAAGACCACTGAAAACATAAAAAAACCAAAACAATAAAAGAAAAATGGTAAACAAAAAACACAAACAGCTTAAAAACAAAAAAAAAAAAAAAAACAAAAAAACAAAAAAAAAAACAAAAAACAAAAAAAAAAAAAAAACAAAAACAAAAAAAAAAAAACAAAAAAAAAACAAAAAAAACAAAAAAAAAAACAAAAAAACAAAAAAACAAAAAAAACAAAAAACAAAAAAACAAAAAAACAAAAAAACAAAAAACAAAAAAATAACAAACAAAAAAATAACAAACAAAAAAATAACAAACATTAAAATTGGCTCAAATACAGGTGAGTGGGCAATAATATTGAGGTAATGATGGTCTCCAATGAAAGCCACAAGTTGATTCTTTTATGTACCATGCCCTTTCAGGACGTGAGTGGTCATGGCTCTGTACAGCTTATTGCTCATTGTAGCTCTTAACAATGTTTCTTTCAACCACCCATTACCTGCCCTGCTATCTATGTAAATAAAGCTTTCATAAGTTTTGTATTGTACATTGTCAAATGCTTTTGTGTTAATCTATGAAACAAAGTTATAAGATTTTCTGTATTTCTATTGCACACACCGTCATCTAATCCTAAAGACAGCATTTCTTGATTCACTATCTTGAACAAAGTCACACTACCCAGTTTCTCATCTACTTCTGATATGATCTCTATTCCTTGGAATCTTAATTTCTTTTTTTATCCCATGACCCATCAGAGTCATAGAGGCACCACATGTACTGCAGCCACAGTAGAAGTGGTCTTTCTTAGGCAAGATAGCTTGACAGAGCCCAGCCCTATCCAAGCTGGTTTTGCATTTAGAGTTTTTCCTCCTTCTAGATTGGTTGCCACCGATAACTACAGAACCCTAGTTTGTCTTGCTATTTACCTATAGCTGGGTGGAGAAGAGGAAGATTCATACCTTTCCCAAGGGTATTAGCACATAAGTGAATGCAATAGTTCAGACTGGAATTTGAAATCTGCTCTCTGATTCCTCAATCTAAGCTGATAGATTAATCTACCTTGCTTCCCTAATAGGTTTTATTATTTAATCCATTTAACTGTGGTTCTTAACTGTAACACTGTTCGGGATTAACCAAAAAAAGAAAAGAAAAAAAAAGCAGAAACTGAAGATCCATGGTAATATTTTAGTGCCCCATAAAGCAATTTCACATCAGAACGGGTGATGCAATTGTGAATAAGAATTTCTATAGTAATCTACACTATCTTAAAATACTAAAACTAAAATTAGCAGAAAAAGAGAACAAGTGATGTAAGTTAGCATCCCTTTACTCTACAGGAAGTTTTGATTGTAAAAGTTGAATAAAAACTAAGAATGATATATAAGGGAAGGATTATATATATATATATAAAGGAAAATATATGAAGATTATAATTTATTATATAATTAATTTAATATATTAATAATAATTTTAATTTAAAATATTAATAAAATAAAACATGAGTCTGTCTATATTTCTGAGATGAGGTATTATGTACAGTATTTACATTAACCGGGTATTGAACTCACATTCTTTGGATCTGTCACTGGATCTAACCAACGCCTTTATCCACTGTTAAGGCAGTGGAGAACTTCCAGAGGGAAAATTAGCAGGAGATAACTGACATCCATCAAACATGGCACATGTAACTAGAACAGTCTACCCCAGTGATCGAAATAAAGGGTTCAGTTCAAAATTCCAACCACCTGATCTCGTATTTGGCATACAACGGTTGAAAAATAAATAAAAACAAAACATCGACAAAGATGAGGACAATAGTCCAACTAATGTAAATATGTAAATAAAACATGAATATAAAATAATTAATATAGTAATGGATCCAACATTGTTAAATGTGATCTTTGATTATCATTGACATCAATGTAGCCAAATATTAAAAAAAACAAACAAACTAAGAGAAACATCAACAACAGGGATTTCATTAAATAAATCTGTACATTTTAATTTAAAAAGGAATCTTCCAAAAATAATAAAGTAAAAAACTAGAAAAATGGAAGATTGAATGTCTTTGACTAGATGCGAGGGTGTCGTCGTCAGTATATTAACGATGTTGTTTCAATTTTTTGCTTGATATATTTTTCTGAAAGTGGAATTGTTTTTCGCCATTTATCTCCTCTTTGAAATCTTATTGAAAGCATATCTCCAATTCAGTAAATACCTTGGTTAACTTTGAGATTGGCTGATGATTCGACCCTCCCCCCACCAGGTTGGACGCTGAAACAGGTAAAGCATGATATTCAGTCAACATCATCGGTTGACGATATAAGGCATTACACTTGTTTTTTTATGTAGTATGTTAAATTTAAAAGCTGACTGCATTTACATTTTTCATTTTTATTTTTATTTATTTGAAATTTTTTTCGTCGAGAACCATTTTAAATTTTTTATTTTTTCCCTCCTTTGAAAATGTTTAGCATTTTTTCTATTCGATGCTACTTATTTGATAATTTACTTGAAATAAACCAAATGTTAACAAAGTAAAAAACTAGAAAATGGAAGATTGATTGTGTCTTTGACTGCTTTGCACATGACATTTATATTCGTCCAAATTAAAGAAGTTTGTTGTGACTGTTTTTTTACTCAAATTTTAAAATGCTTTATTTTGAATATTTTTTGTTTATTTATAAATATTCCATATAGAATTTAGTAAAGATGTTTATTTTCATTAAATTAGTTTTACTTCAAAATAAAATATACATTTACTATAATACCTATACTTATCTATTAGTAAAAAAATAAAATAAGCTTTTTTTTCATTGAATGGTTATGGGGATCCACAAAAAAAAAAATTAAGAGTAAAAGTGGTCCATGAGTAAAAAAAAGGTTGAAAACCACTGATTTGACTGATTGTTAAATGGATGGATAAATGGATATTGTGTCAATAGTAGACAAAGATTGATCTTCTAAGGTTTTCCAGTATTTTGATTTTGTCATATGTTCATTAATTATTCCAATGATTGATCCTGAAGTGATATGTTTAAGGCTGACAATATTAAAATTCCATCTGGTCCTATTGATATTTGATTCTGTTTTTTTTGTTTGAAAATTTTACCACCACCGTTTTAATATGACTGCAATTCAGGATGTTATGCACATTCTCTCCTCTCTTGCCAAGGAAGAATTCTTTGATGTATTTGTTCCATTAATTTTTTCTATATTTTTGAGTGATCCATTGATTTATGTTACAAACTAGATCAAAGAGCATATTTTTTTAGTCTATTTTTCTTTATCTTCTTATGCCTGTCTGCTATGTCTATGCTCTGTAATATTTCAATCTGTACAAACTTCTCATTGTGCCATTCATCTTTTGCTTGCTTACATTTATTTCTAATGTCCTTAACATTCTATATTCTCTGACATACCTTGGCATTAGCTTCAAGAATTTTTTTCTGTAAACGAATAATTTTTCCCTTGCCCCTCTTTCCTTGGAATGCCTTTTGCTGATGTCACAAAAACTTCCCTGACAATGTTTGAACCAGGGGAAAAGATCTTTTCTTTGAATTTATCATGAAAGCTTACTCACAAATAAAAAAAAAAGTTTGAGCTGTTGCTCTGAAAGTAACACTTCCTATTTTATTATAATGGACTATGACATTAAATGTGGACATTGGTGGTATGGCAGCTAAAGCTTAATCTTCCTGCAATTAACTCAGGATTTTTTTAAATTTTGTAACAGACAAAAAATGGGTAGCAGTCTGGTAAAATGACGTCTGACTTGAAAGTGTGTACAATATCAGAGATAGAGTGTATATAAATATAAAAGTGAAAACTGAAGTCAGTTATTAGTCTCAGGTGTGACATAATGTATTATTTTTAAAAAAAAATTAAAAGGCCACAAAAATTTTTTTCTTGAATATTTATATATACAGTTCAGTGAGGTATTGTGGGTAGTCCATTCTAATGGTTATTTTGCTGGGAGTGGTTTGTTAATTTGCTTATTATTTACTTTATTTACTTGGATTAATTTATTTTACTTGCTTTTGCTTTTTATTTATTTTTGCTTATTCTTTTCATTTTTTGATTTTTAAGTAACATAGTAATAATTTATTATTGTGTTTGTATTTTGAGTTCTGATTGTTTATTTAGTAGTTTGTTTTGGTTCCAAAGCTATTTTTTCCTCCAAGCAGAGTTTTCAGTTTTTGAATTGATCATAGTAGGTTGATGTTCTTTTCATTATTTTCTATGATTCAAATATATGTATATATGAGGTATGTAGACAGCAAGAATTCTTTTAAACAAGTTTTGTTAAACAATACCAACAAGGTCTATCCACCCAAATGTTTTTCCAACTTCTAACAATGTTGTTTTATGTCAGAAATTTTTTTCAATTGTAGATACATCATATTATATATATAAAAAATTATTTATTCTGTTTATGAAAATCTAGAAATGCAAATCTTTGAAAGAAAAAATGCAGTTATTAATAAGAGTTGAAATCAATGCATTTGATTTCACAGTTAAAGCATCAAAAACTTTCCTAGTTAAAAATGTTTTACCCAAGCCCAATCGTGACAGAAGAAATATAGATTTTTTAATGAAATGTAGGAGGAATTTTAGGGTTAAATTTAATCTAACCAGAAATTTTATTACTAAAAAAAAAAAAAAAGTCCGAATTATAGTAGAATTGAGAAGACATATATCACTTCTCAAACTATAGGCCATCAATTTTTTTTATTTTTTTAAATGAATACATCCCTACCCAAGGCAGGATTCCACTAATACGCATTAGGGTTATAAAAAGATTTAGAGCAAGAGAACCAGATAGGAAAGGATGAGGAGAAGGATAGTGGATAGATCAATATAACTTGAGATGTTTTGACATTACATTTGAATATTAAGGAGATTATCCTTGTCAGGGAAACAGGAATAGGGAAGGAGTAAAACAGGCGAATTTTCCAAAAGATATTGAAGCTATATAAAACCAAGATTTATAATAATAAATAATGACCAGGCAGATGGATCTGGTAGCAAAATATTTTATCACTAAAAGATTTGAA
The DNA here is from genome assembly GCA_903632075.3 of Acanthosepion pharaonis. Lineage (NCBI taxonomy): Eukaryota > Metazoa > Mollusca > Cephalopoda > Sepiida > Sepiidae > Acanthosepion > Acanthosepion pharaonis. The sequence goes on from CAHIKZ030002163.1 coordinate 336,408, forward strand.
TTGATTTAAGTTTTTATGACTTATCAACCTTTGTCATTATTTTCAACTCAAAACATATTCATTAATTAAAGGATATTTTAAAAAATTAAGTGAATATTTTATTAACAATTTAATAGAGATAATAGTAATTTTCAGATATAAGTCCTACTTAACCCATAGCTGGGAGGAGAAAGATTGATTCATCCTTTTTCCAAGGATATTTGTGTGTAAGTGAATGTAATGAACTTGACTGTAATTTGAACTCAGCTTTCCAATTTCTTTCAAGCTGCTATCAATTACACCACCCGCACATCAGAGATTATATCACCTGGTATTCCCAAACAATGCTGGCCAGGCTAGAACTTGCTTAACTTCAGAGCTCAAGAGATAGACAGTTATCTTGATCTTACCAGAGAACTGAGGAAATTGTAGAACATAGAGGTTTTGTCATATTTAGTCATTATAGTAAGTGTGTTGGAACTAATTTCAAGTTACTTAAAGATAATGTCATTTACAATGGATTAAACAAAAATTATGATTTTTTAAAACATTTCAAAATAGAATCTTGGAGAAAATAATATTGATTTAATATTTGCTTCTTAATAATTTAATGGCTACTCGGACTTTTAACTCTTTCTTCATAAAAAAAAATATATATATATATATATATATATATATATATATATATATATATATATGTGTGTACAATATAAAATGTATATATGAAATATATGAAATAAAAAATAAAATCTCAAAATGACCTCATATTTGAATAGGCTATTTTAAAAGATAAAAATATCAGTTATTCTGTCTTATCATAAATTATTGTGGACTGAATGTTCAGAAATAGAAATTTAACTGTGAAAATGAAAAAAAAAAAAAATTCATTTCATGCCAGGGTTTCAAAGTCACCCAACCAATATCTTCGTCTGTAAAAACATTTTATTCCATAATGAGGTAATTTTGAATTTTATTGTTTATCTAATAACAATTTGCTCTATAACAATAGATTGAGCTCTTTTTGTAAAATCAGTTTTTATTCTATATTACTAGGATCATGCTTGGATTATAATACCAACAGATTTGTATACCTTATATATATATATCTATCTATAAAAGGCAGTGTGTGTGTGTGTGTAATGAATGCATGGCTGCAATTTTTGACGGATTTGCACCAAAATTTACATGCACATGCTCCAAGTTAGTGGAAAGGCCAAGACTGACTTTGCATTTCCCAACTCCCATCGATAGTGGAAATAATTGATTTTTTCATGCTTCTACGGCAGTTTTCATGTAGTTTGCGGCCATTTTGTACTGGCCAGAGTGAGAGCCTATAGCTGGCTGCCACGAATAGGCAGGAAGATTCTATTGGCCAGCGTGAGAGCCAACAGCTGACTGACATGAATGTTAACTAGCATGCTAGCAAAAAAAAAAAAAATCGATAGCTGCATTCATCACAAGTGGGAAAAATTTAAATCTGCATGGCACTTTACTCCAATTGGCTCATTTGCTTGCTTAAACTCAACGTTGATTCTGATTCCGCAGAACTGGGTTGGGTGTGAAAAAGTATTTGTTGTTAACATTCTTTTTTTAATTTGGTTTTTCCAGTTATGAGTCCTTTTTTAAAGCTGATCGTTTTGTGTTCATTTTGTTTAGTTTTTTTTTCGTAACAGATTTAATGTTTAGTATAGAGCTTAGAAAAATTTGCAGTGTGAGATAGGCAAGAAGTAAGGCATGTAGCAACATCAGCACGGCAAAGGCACTCCTTTAAAGGCAAGGAAGGGCAAAAAAATTTTTAAGTCAAGTGATAGTGATTGCTGTATGAGTCGTACAATTTTTGAATCAAGCACGGGCAATGCTGGGCCATGCTGCTAGTGTATATATATATGATATATATATTTATATAGATATCAATTTTTTTTATATAACATTCAATAAAAAGAATTCAAAAAAGGTATGATTAAATGTTAATTTTATATTATTTTTGGATTTTGGATTAATTTCTTGAGGAGGTTTTCCATTTATTTTATATATATATATAATGGAAGATTTCAGTTTTAAAATTTTGTACTTGTTTTTTTTTTTCAGACCATAATTTCCTTTCAAACCCATTTTTCAGTGGATTTGAATTTGGGGTATCTCTATTTTTAATATCTGGGTCAAATTTCCTATTATTTTTTTTTGTTTAAGCCAGACAACTTCTGTCTCCTCTCACAGAGCGACTTCTCAGGCTCTTTTTTTGATTATCCAGTAACACATCCTCAACAGCAAGAGGAGGTGTCCCTTTTTAAAATAATTATTTATGGTTTCCAACAAGAATATAGCCCACCATTGAGATAAAAAAAATTAAAAATGTATTAAAATAAGTTTTGTTTACAAGCTATGAACTTACATATCCTGAATAGGTTGATATGCATTTTAAATATATATATATTTAAATATATGATATATATAAAGTTCAATATATAAAAAAAATGCTAAAATATTATATTAGCTGAAATAAACATTCTATAGGAAGTTGTTAATTTCCATTGAATTGAATCCATTTAAATATATATATAGGCCAATATATATATATATATATATATATATATTCCTATACCAAAATTTTGAAAAACAAAAACCATTTATGACATCTAGCCATATAAATATTTGTGATAAAAAATCCTTACATTTATCTGTGAAATAACAGTATAGATAGATATCAAAGATAGTTTTCTTTTTGATAGATATATAGATAGATATATATATATATATAAACATTCTGAAATTGAAATATTTTTTACAGAAACCCATATAGGAGATGTTTTTATTTTGTTTTAACAATGGTCTGGTAATAAACCAGACTCAAAAAAAAAATGTGTCCCTCAAATAAAGATTTTAAATTTGCAAAAGAAGGAAAAATTTAAGAAAACCTATCTAATCTGGTGGGTTTTACACACTCAACTATGAAGTATGCTGGATCAGGTGGTGGTTTCTGAAATCGAATTTCAGAACTCTCCATTTTCTTTGGAAGTTAAAAAAAATATTTTTAGGCTGGTAGACATTTTTTTTTTACAAAAAATGTTTGTCCTCCATAAGTTAAAAATAAAATAAAGAATCAGAAAAATTATTCAGAATTGAAGAATTTTGAACAGAAAAACTGAAGGTAATGAGAGAAAAAGTTTCTGAATCATTTGGACAATAGTGATTGATTCTTATTTAAAATGCCAGAAAAACAAAGTTGGCTGATGACCTGGCATTTGTCAATTGAGAAATTATTAATTACTGTATCAAATGTTTGGTATACACAAGCTCAGATCAAATATAAAGCCTTCTGATTCTTTATTGGATTTTATCAAAAATTTTAAATGGGGGCATCAAACCATTTTTAAAAATTTCTAATAGTGGATGAATGGTAAAAAAAAACTAAAAGGATTCTGTTCTTCTTTTGTCTTATTTACTCACAGTGAATTTTCTTTCTACATTAGATCTAGCAATGGATTCAACATAAAATAAACACAGATAATAATCTGGAGAATGGGAAGTTCAAGAAATGGTAATGTCATTTTAAATTACTTTTTGATAGAAGGCAACACATTCTTGTGATTAATTCAATATATTAAAAAAAAAGATTTAAATGAAATTAAAGATTAATAAAATATAAAAAATGGGAAAATAAAATAAAAGAATAAATAAAACAAAATAAATGTTTAAAAAAAAAAAAAAATGAAAATGAATGAATTAAAAAAGAAAATAAATTTTTTTTATATATATTCTTTTTGAAAGATCAATTTAACTGTTTCTTTAAATTTAGGAACAACATCAAAGTAAATGTTTGTTTGCCCTAAAAGAATGAAAAAAATAGAAAAAAATTGGTCACAAAAAAAAAAAATAAAAAAATGAAATTGAAATATAATAAAAAAAAGACACAGATTAAAAAAAATCAAAAAGAATTTTCAATGTTAAAAAAAAAAATCAAAAAAGAGACAATAAAACTTTGTTTTATCAAAATTTAAACCAATTTTTGGAAATTAAAAAAAAAAAATTTTAAAAATAATGTTTTTTAAGTCTATAAAAATTTAAATTTTCTTTTTAGAATTTTTTAAATAGTTGAAAATTAAATACATTACTTTTATTATAAATTAAATGGAAACAAAATCCTCTTCAAATCATGAACATACATGATTTGTTTTGATTTTTTATAGATACACACACACAAACAAAAACATGGAAACAAACAGTTTTCAAATTTAAAATTAGTTTTAATGCCTTTTTTTTATTTGAATTATTTTCAAAACAAATGAAATTTATTAATAAAATAAATTTCATTTTTTTTTGTTTCCAGGTAAAAACAAATTTAAAAACCAGGAATTTTAAAAATTTTTAAAAATTTCAAAACACCTTCCAAAAACTTGGGGTGGCAAAAATCTTTAAAAAGAATATTTTCAATTTAAAAAAACCCAATTTTAAAATGTTTTTTCTTTTTTTTTTATAAAAGATTATTTTTTTAAAAAAATTAAAAAAAAAAAAAAAGAAAAAATTAGAAAATATATTATAAAGGGTTGAAAAAGTTAAAAAACCAGTGTTTATCTTAAATTAAAAAATTGAAAAAAAAATTGTTTTTAACACAGAATCAATTTTCCTTTTTTACATTTAAAGAAAGAATAGTTCCTAAATATAAATTAAATAAATAATTGATTTATCAGTAAGGTCAATTGGAAAAATGCCATTAGTTTAAAAAAGAATCATTAAAAAAAATTTTAAAAAAATAAAAAAAAAAAAAAGAAAATTGTGTGTATTAATAAATATTTTTCCTATTTTTCAATATTTTTAAGGTTAAATTTCAAAATATATTGGAAAAACTTTATATATATATTCTAATTTTAAATGATGAAAAACATTTTACACAAATATAAATATCTGGACAAAAAAATATAAAAAAAGGTTTTTAAATAAGTTGAAATGGGAAAGTAAATGAATTTTATAAGAATCTAAATTTTTTTTCTATTGGGGGAAAGAATTTTTTTTGCAATAAAAAGAAAAGAAATAGGGTTTAAACCAATTAAAAAATCAGGAAAAAAATTAAAAACAACAATAACAAAAAAGAAATTTTTGCTGACATTTGATTAAAAATCAAAATGAAACACTCTTTTATCAAGAAATTTAATTCAAGTTTTAAAAATTTCATCTCTAGAATAAAAATATTAAAAAAAAAAATTTCCTTAATTAAAACTTGGCCCATAGTTTCTGATAAATGTATTTAAAAACAATTATTAAAATTCTTGAAATTAGAAATAAAAAAAAAATCAATACATTGATAAACACAAAAAAGTGAAATGTTAGAGTTTTTTAAAAAGGTTGAAAGATGCCAAAAATCTTTTAAATTGATAATGAAACAGAAAAATTCCATTAGAAAAAAAAAAAAGGAACTGTAGATTTGTTAAAGAAAAAGTGAAAAACAATTTTAATTTAAAGGAAGAGAGAAAAAGTTACAAAATTCATAGAGAATCAAAAAATGAATATGTCTTAAGAAAAAAAAATTGGAGAAAAAAAAAAATAAAAAATAAAATAAATTACTAGGACAAATGACTCAAACTAGAAAAGAATAGTTATTTTGATAAAATATAAATTTAGGACATTGGAAAAAAGAGAAAAACAAACAGAAAAATTTTAAAAAAGGGGAAGTTTAAAAGAGAACGTTTGTTTAGGAGACAAGATGACTGATTAAAGAAAGTCTATGTGAAAAAGAATAAATGAAGATAAAGTGAAGTCTCAGAAAATCAAAGATATAAAAAAAATGGAAATGAAAAAAAGACTGAAAGAGAATGGTTTCTTTAAAAAGAACAAGAAATGCAACGTATAGATTAATGTAAAGGAAAAAAAGAAAATTAAAAAAGAATTAAGAATAGTGGAAAAAATTTCATATTTAAATTGTTTAGTTCCAATGGTCACCAACTGGTGGTCCATGCAAAAATTTTTGAAATGCAGAAAAATTGGGACATTATTTGGATTTTTTAAGTTGAAATTCAAATTAAAAAAAAAAAAAACAAACAAAAAGAAACGTATTATAGATGGTATACATGTTCAAGATCTTATGTAATCTCAAAATAAACATGAGTACACAAACACACAAATGTGACATCATCCAGCCATAGTATCAACCTGACTTGCAGCCTTCAAATTTTCAATTTGTTTTATCTAAATAATTACACTATAACTTTTTTTTTATCATATTAATAAAATAAAAAAAGTTTTGTTGATTATAATTATTTAAATGTATTTACCTTTTTTGCTAAATTCATATTAGTGGTCTACCAAATTTAAAATTATACATTTTTATTTTAGTGGTCCATGAAGTTGAAAAGGTTGGCGACTGCTCGTTTAGTTAATTTAATAGACTCAAAAAATAGACAAAACCTGCTGCATACGCTTCCAGAACCACAACTCTGGCCCCAAATATACCAGTGAGCAAATCTGTGACTATGGCTCTTCTACAAATAGATCCTCACATTTGTAATAAAAAAATAAATGCCAGCTTCATTCCTGAAAGGATTTATGATACTTTGATCTTAAAGTTCATCCTATAAAGAGTCTTAATTAGGGATTTGCATAGTTTGCCTTACTTATAAGATAAATTCTGCTCACCTTCATTGTTTTTCATATGGTAATATCTCAATACTCCATGGTAACATCTCTCCATTATTACCCCTATTATTCATGAATCCATTGCTAGGTCAGCTGCTAAGAAAGTTGGTTCACTGTGTCATGCTAGACAATTTTTATGATACCAGGTGACAATATACTGAACACTTAAGATTCTACAGATACTTTGACCAGAACTGGTGCATATTAACCCAGGCCTGATTGGGGACTCCAGGCACTATCTTATCAACATTTGATTTTTTTCCTACCTACATTTATATATGTTATAAATTAAACTATTACACCTTTGATTATTAAAAGATAATCCTTTTCAAAAAGATTTTGTTGTCATTCTATCTTAATTTTTTTTTGTGGAAATCTGTGAAATTTGTTTTGTTAAATGAGTTTAAGTTGCAGAAAAAACAAAAAAAAACCCTATATAAAATTCACTTATTTTTATCCATAAAATTGTTAAATTTATTCAACAAGAAAGTTCAAATTTATATGGCTAATTTACAAAACATTGTTGATTTATTTAAGATGGAATGATGACCATGATATGTCTTTCAAAATTTTATTTAGATACATTGTATTTATTTTGAAATTTTCTAGTTGAATTTTTCACCTTTATATTACATATGACCCATTTTTGTACATAATAAAGGTTACAATAAAATTTGTATTTTATATTATTTTTCTACCATTATGGAATTTGAAAAACAGAATTTTTTAATTTTTTGTAGATTAATTTTTATGTAATTTGTTTTTTCAAGCACTCTACATATGTCTTTATAATCTGTAATTCATTTATCCATAAATCACCTCTCTATTATCCACGTTAAAAATTTTGTTATTGTGTGTATCGCTCCATGTTGGTTTTTGTAAAATCATTGTTTCCACCTTTAGTCCACGTTATCAAAAATTTTCTATACAAAACCCAGGGAAAAGAGATGGAGAATTATCAATGATTTAATTGGATAAATGCTACTAAAGTTAATTCACTGTGTAAAATTTGACAATTTTTCTTCAGAACTTAGCTTAGAAATTTATAAGAAAGTTAAACCATTCATTAATATTTGAATATTACCCACATATGGTAGAGGGCTCCTGCTATTTATTTATAGACTAGCAGCATGGCCCAGCGTTGCCCATGCTTGATTCAAAAATTGTATGACTCATACAGCAATCGCTATCACTTGATTTAAAATATTTTTTGCCCTTCCTTGCCTTTTTTAAAGGAGTGCCCTTTGCCGTGCTGATGTTGCTACATGCCTTACTTCTTGCCTATCTCACACTGCAAATTTTTTCTAAGCTCTATACTAAACATTAAATCTGTTGTTAAAAAAAAGAACTAAACAAAATGAACACAAAACGATCAGCTTTAAAAAAGGACTTGTAACTGGAAAAACTGAATGAAAAAGAATGTTAACAACAAATACTTTTTCACACCCAACCCAGTTCTGTGGAATCAAAATCAACGTTGAGTTTAAGCAAGCGAATGAGCCAATTGGAGTAAAGTGCCATGCAGATTTAAATTTTTTCCCACTTGTGATGAATGCAGCTATTGATTTTTTTTGCATGCTAGCATGCTAGTTAACATTCATGTCAGTCAGCTGTTGGCTCTCACGCTGGCCAATAGAATCTTCCTGCCTATTTGTGGCAGCCAGCTATAGGCTCTCACTCTGGCCAGTACAAAATGGCCACAAACTACATGAAAACTGCCATAGAAGCATGAAAAAATCAATTATTTCCACTATCGATGGGAGTTGGGAAATGCAAAGTCAGTCTTGGTCTTCCCGCTAACTTGGCGCAAGCGCATGTAAATTTTAGTGCAAATCCGTCAAAAATTGCAGCCGTGCATTTGTTACACACACAGCCTTTTATAGATAGAGATTCTTGAAAGAATTCAAAGAACCAGCAATTTTATTGGTCCTGACCTGGCATCTTAGTATCAGTCACCTTCCCACCACTATAAAGTTGCTTTCCTGTGCCTTTTCCATAAATAAAATGGTCAATTGTTCAGATAATGAATATAGACTTTATAAATTTAATTATAGTACTAAGATTGGCAAAAAAGGTCACATCAATTTAAGGTTGAACTTAATTTTGATGAAACTGTTAGTTCTAAATGCTAACAGTTTCTTTAAACCTACTTCTCAAGAGTGGGACTCTTCTGGCTTCATATGGAGAAAAATTTTTGATCTTTTTAAGGTTTAAATGAAAAATGAACAGTCAGGGAATCTAGAATTTTTTTATATAATCTTCTATTGTTCTCAAACATTAATAATGTTTCTGTTTTTATATTTTTTTATATTCAGTGAAAACCCTTGTAAAGTGACTTTACTGCCCTGCATGGGGTGAAATGATTCAAATAAAAACAATGTCTCCTTACTCTGCTATCCTCACTATTATCAGCATGTTAGCATCTGTTATTACCCCTCTCTATTATCAATATAGCAACATCTCTTTACTCCATTATTTCCCACCTATCTAATAATGTCTCCCTACTTTATTCTTCCACCTATTATCCATCTAGTATATACCTCCCATTTAAATTAACTTATTTTTTTGTCTTATTTTTCTTTTTCTTTTAAATGCCATCTCCCTTCAAAATGTAAACAATTATGGCTCACCATAATTTCTATTTCTTTATTGTCTGTGAATTATTATAATTTCTTGGTGAAATATAATGGAGAGGTTCTCATTTTCTTCTCTGTGGTTTTTGAATCCAGAGTTGTCTCCTCTGAGACTGGATGCCATCTAAAGCCTGTGTGTTTGGCCTACCATGCTATTTAACACATTGCTGGAGGAAGATGAGATGGATTCAGGTCTTTCCCAAGAGTATATGTGCAAAAGTGAATGCAGACTAGACCAGAATTTCCATTTCTTTTAACAACTCAGCATCAGAAGACTGATTTTGAAAGGCTCATTCACCTAAAAACTTTTCAGTAATCACCATTATAGTTGATGAGAGAGTGGTTAGACAACCCAAGATGGGGAGGGTCTGAGGGTGAGTTAGGAAGAGTGTGCCTAATTATGACTAATGCATTTACTTTACACAACAAATATTTCAAGAAATGATCTTCCTTGTCAATGTATTTAGCCCCATGCTTCTAGATTAATTATATAGCCAAAAACCACACATGAGTTGACATTTGATCTGTAATTTTCAGTTGATGTTTTATCAATATAATTAACAGAGAAGAATTGGGTCAAGTGCATTGACAATGAAAAAAGGTGTGGCATGAGTAGCTATGAACAAACGAAAGTAACAGAACCAGCTAACAAACAGAATTGACAACGTTTGCAAGACGCAATAACAATAAAAAGAAAAGAACATGGCAAAGAAATAATATAAAGCAAGCAAATAATTTATGCAAAGTAAATTAACAGCAATAAGGCAAAGCAACAGTAATATGGCAAAAAGTTCACAAACTAAGAATTGGGGTTGATAGTTCTTTGCAAGTTCAAACAAGTGAAAGTAGCATTCTGACTTCAAGACAAAACAGACCAGGACTAAATTTTTCAGATGAAACCAAGAACTGAGAAAATTTTATTTGTCGGGGAAAAAAAATCCATGCATTCATATTTTGTGATTCTGCCTATAAATTGAGGAGGGCAAGTGTTTTGCAGTCATTCCTGATGGATTGGAATCAACACAACCCTCAAAGAAAAAAATGAGGAAAAAGATCAAAGACTAAACAACTGCTATGAAACGGTAATTCTCTGGTCCAGTGTCCAATTCTTGTGACTAAAAATCTACCAAAATAAGAAAGGTTCCACACACAACTTTCACTATATAAAAAAAATAAATATTTATAAAGACAGACTGGAACTGAGTCAGATGAATCTGAGAACTGGCCTATTTTATTGGCTAGGAAAAAATCCCAGCCTGCATCTGTGTGCTTCTATAAAAATTGGGGAGGGGCAAGTGTTTTGCATTCATCCCTATTGGACTGAAAGCAACAAAAGGATAAAGTTAAAACATATATATATATATATATATATATATATATATATATATATATAAATTACATAAAAATGCAACTATTACCCCATTCAGATGGCCATTTCACCCCGGGATATTCTCCCTGGGGCTTGTCAATACAAAAAACTTAAAAAAAAAAAAAAAAACGTCTGAATGGGGTAATAGAGTTTGATTTTTATTTAATTCATTTATATGCTCTATAATAAATATATTGAGCTCTATTTTGTGGATTTTTTTTAATATTTTATATTATTAAGACCTACTTGGATTATTTTACCCAAGATTTTTTTTATATATATATATATATATATATATATATATATATATATATATATATATGATGTGTGTGTCATTCAACTTTTGACAATCAAGCAAGGCTGAATAGTGGCTTTAAGCTAAATCCTTCTCCTCATAGATTCTTGAAATTTCATATCTGCTCAGTTTTGTATCCAAATAAAATTTTGAGATTCTACAATGATAAGGATTTGTCATGAAGGCATTATTCAGCCTCGCTTCATCTGCAAAAGTTCTTCATGGCCATGTTGGTCTGAAAAGCACATTGGATCTTAAAGTAGTTTCCTCTGGCAAAGGTGGACACAGATTTGAATCTTGCTGGAGAACATGTTTTTCTTTAATAAGATTTCTCGAAAATAAATGTAGTATGTAATAAAAAAAATAAAAAAAGAAAAAAAAGAAAAAAAAAAGAAAAAAAAGAAGAAAAAAGAAGAAAAAAAAGAAGAAAAAAAAAAAAAAAAAGAAAAAAAAGAAAAAAGAAAAAAAAAGAAAAAAAAAAAAAGAAAATAGAAAAAAAAGGAGAAAAGAAGAAAAAAGAAGAAAAAAAAGAAAAATAGAAAAAAAAGGAGAAAAAAAGAAGAAAAAAAAAAAAAAAAAAAAAAAAAAAGAAAAAAAAAAAAGAAAAAAGAAAAAAAAAAAAAAAGAAAAAGAGTCTACTCAAATATGAGATCCACTTTAAATAACATTTAAAGTGATAAAATCTGTTGGATTAATAAATAAATATACACAAACAAATATACTGTGTTATCAAAGGCAGAAGAAAGCTTAAAACAGGAAATAAAACAATCATTAATGCTTCAAAACATGGGTTTTATTGTTTTATGCAAGACAAAGGCTAAAAAACTAAAAAAAATAACATGTACTTATTATCCTGAATGGGTAAGTATGCATGTAAGAAATGAGCAAGACTGTATCACCAAAACACTCTACTGCTATTTTATTTGAAAAACTTGTGTGGTGATATCCTTGTAACCGTCAACAAACTAATAGCAACCGACTCAAAACATTCTTGACCATGGGAATTGCTGGATAACGAAGTAACAGATTAAAGAGGCCAGACTGTATAAACTGTTATTTTTCGTTGCTATCTTCGTTTTCCTTTTACAAAAAATGACAAAAAAACCAAAAAAAACGTTGATAATGACTTCAACACATGTAGCCAGTAAAATAATGTTTATTGTAATAAGAAATATATATTGGTAAATTATTATTATAAGCAGTAAAAATAATACTACTGTTCCATAATATTCAATACATTTAATCTTGGAAGACAGGCCTCTGCTGAACCAAAGTATATATTGGATGACAAAAAGTCTTGCCAGCTCATTTCACAAATATAGTGACGTGTTATCAAAGGTAGAACAAAGCTTAAAACAAGAAATAAAACAACCATTTATGCTTCCAAACAAATTTTTTTATTGTTTACATAAGACAAAAAATTAAAAAAAAGCCTTTTTTTAAAAATAATATGAACTTACTATCCTGAACAAGTAAATATATATATATATATATATATATATATATGAAATGGGCATGACCATATCACCGAAACATTTTAATGCTGCCAGTTGCTGTGAATAGTTATAAACAATGTGTGGCACTATTCTCATAACCACTCAATGACCTACCAGTGGCTGATTCAAAAAAGTACCAAACCATGACAGCTGCCGAACCATGGAGTGCCAGTTTGAAGAGGTCGGACTGTATATGCTTGAAACAATACTGATGTATTGCTCGGTTTGGTTGGCTTTATGGCATATCAACCTGAATGGGTTATTTAATACTGACAAGATTTTTATTTTCAAAAAATGTATTGCTGCTAATATTTTTTTTCTCTTCAAAAATGTATCGCTGTTAATAATCATTTACAAAAATGTATTGCTGGTATTAAAACCCATTTTTACATTTTCATAGTGTTTTTTTTACATCATGGTTGGGACCCTAACAGGTGCTACCACCCCGGGCTCAGGGTGGACCTGGGAACACCAGCAATTAAGAGGTGGTTCCATGTTCCTCAAAACCTCCTGATCAGAGGCTTTCATGTTGGATGTAGTTTATCATTTTACCTTGATGTATTGCATCAATGTTAACAACAGTATATGTGATAACACTAATAGATAATAAAAACATTTTATAAATGAGACAAAAATCAACAACAAATAAAACAAACTGTTTTCTATTGATTGATTTGTTTTATAGATTATCAATTTTTTGCTGGTGTTATATTCTGTATTTAGTTATGTGGGCGATGTGAAAACAATGTGGGCGAAATACTCAGAATTGAAAGAACAAGGAAGACTGTAGATATATTTTATAGTCACTTTTAGTGAGGAAAATAAGAATAAGTAAAAAGTTTGTATTTAAGAAGTTGAGGGAAAGGTACCCTTTGACAAGGCGTCGGACGAGAGTTCAATAGCAGCAGCAGTCACTTGCTTCGTTTGGTCGCCGGGCCAGTGTGTCAGGAGCGAGCGACGTGACCCTTCTGCCTCCGCCGTTGAGTGGCACCTTTTGACTTTCCCGTGTTGAACTTATACGCCTATCGGCTCCAAATGGCAATTTTTGAATACGCGGGAGACGGTCCGATTGGTTGATTTAATTCTTTTCATTTTTTTCGAGTTTATCCCAAACGGAAGTATCTCGTTGAGCCTATGCGTAAAAACGTGTAGATTTTCATTTCGATTAGGGACTCGTGATGGTAACTTCCATTTATCGAAGCAGGGCAAGATCTCATCTTGTAACACTGATTATTTAAAGGCAGAAAATATTTTTAGATTTTAAGAATTTTGGTGGGGAATAATAATGATTTAGTCATATATGTGTTACTAATTAACCCATAGCTGGGGAGAGTAGAAGTGGATTTATATCTTTCCCAACTGAATTTGCACCTAAGTGAATATAATGAACCTGAAAGGAATTGGAGCCAAGTTCCAATTCCAAGCCATTATCCACACATCCAAGCTTACAGCATTTGGTATTTTCAAGCGGTTACCTATCTAGGTAATGAACAGGTTTGATGTTGCTTAACCATTAGCACTCTGAATTATTAATATTACTTTCCTTTTCACTGCATTCTTTTTCAAGGTATCTCAATTGCAGTATCCTTATTGTTAATTTCACTTAACGTTGCTTTCTGTTGTTATAGCAGGATATGACAACACAACTAAGAAATTCAACACACTATTGTTCAGGAATCAGAGTCTCCTTCAGTTTCAGAATAAACTTTTTATACAGAAAAGGAAGTCACATACAGATTGATAAAGGTTAACTTTGGTGACTATACAAGAACCGGTATCTCAACATAAGGCCGTAGGCCAACTGCTTTGAAATTGACTGGCCATTTGTTTTTGGTAATTCTCTCTCTCTCACAACCATTTCTGATTATTGCATCTTAAACCCAATACCTATGTTGTCTTTTCTTTTTCAATCATTCATTCACAAGTTAAAACACTAGATTTATATATCCCACTCTTTTATAAACACATTTTAAGTCAATTATGCTGTCCACTAATCCACCCACTCCCCCAAAAATCAATATTCTTCACAAATAGAATAAAGTGTCACAGGGAACTGGAAAGTCTTTTGAAAGATTATTAAATGTCAAGAATGCTATCTTGGCCATTATGGAACTATTTTCTATAACAACGCATTGATTAGCAATACACAAGAGGATAACACATGTGCCAACCAAGTCGGCAGCTTGCTAGCTGATTGGTCAGTTAATGTGACTGCACCTTGCAAGTGAAGTTAATGAATTTTGAAGAGGAAGCAATGGCTCAATCATCAACTTAATAGCGCTCTTTGCAAAGAGGGGGCTACAAAGATCAAACTGAAATATCATTTCCTTGTCTAATGTTTGTCAGTGGCAAAACATTTGCCAGATTCCAGAGACATATCCCTCGGGGTAATTCTTACAAATATTCCAGGAGTTTGTGGATGGGATGCTTGCTCATTGAATGATTTCAGACTGAAGTCCCAGTTGAATTGATTTTGCTGCCTCCCATCTGCTGCTTGGATAGCAAGATGCAAAAAATAAAAAAATAAAAATAATGTCTGGACGCACACACATACAGACACATACATCAAGCACCACGTGTATGCTTCATTGACAACTTGAAATGTTTTAGCTACTGCTCGATTTATTTTGAGCCATTCACTTAATTACATTCCAAACGTGTGTATACATTTGATATGAATATATACTATTTCTGTCACATGATAAGTTATATTTAGTGTATATATATATATATATAAGATTAGCCAATTTTAAGTTTTATACTTAAAAGCTCTACATGTTAAATTTTTATTACACATGTATAGAGCACTTTTTTAATTTCTATTCCAATATATATATATATATATATATATATATATATATATATATATGCTGATTTGGCATTTATATGCATCATGTATATAATACATTGAAATATTCGCTTTCTCTGGCATCATGTGTCGATAGCTTAGGAGTAGTCTCCCTAACTGATGCCAAATCAGTCGAGTTTCAATCCTGGCTTGAAGCAATCAGATGTTTACTCACACTGATGAGCTGTGATACAGCAAAACAGGCTTGTATATATTATATATATATATATATATATATATATATATATATTACAATAACTTTACTAGTTTTACAGTTCTATGATTTTCAAAAGTTAAAATTGAGATAGAAAGATGTGTTGCCGTACCATGATGTGTCCTGCATATCTCTCTCATTATATATATATATATATATATATATAAACACATGTATGTACATACATACATACATACATACATACATACAGTATCAAAAATATATATTTTTTTTTTCTCCATAAATTTTGGCGGCAGGTTCCTCACACCAAAACAAGGACAAATATCCATATAAAGATATATACACAAATCCTTCATTTTTGAGTTACTAAGTTTATAGTTAGTTTATGGTAGAAGGCATGAAACAGACTCCCAAGGGGATGTTTCCAACCCCCACTCCCTACAATCTTAACCTGTTCAAGTTTTAAAGTCAGCATGAATAGATGTCCCCTCGAGGAGGTTCCATGCCTTGAGAGGATATTGTGTCTCAAACTTACACCCAACCTCCATTGGAACTCTTATATACAAACCATCACCAAAGATGCAGGTAAAATGATCGGTTCCCTGTACCGGTCCAGTAAGTACCTGACTTGAAAAAAATCAGATTTTATAAGAACCAGATCAGTTAGAAAAAAATTACAGTTATAAATATTTGGGTGGTAGATGCAAATGTGAGTTGGGAGGATACCAAAATAGATGCAACAGTATACTGCAGGTGTGAACAAAATAGAATATTTAGAACTGTTAATATTTATCCCAGAGTAGGAAAAAAAAATAAGTATATTAAAACTAAATTCTGTTAAAATATTTGGGCTGTTAATTAAAAAAAGAAAGATTGAAGAAAAATCTGATAAATTTATAAAACTGGAGGTATGAAATAAAATAAAATGTTGTTTACTTATAAGCAAAAATTAAAAATAAAACAAAATCAGTTTGTACTGGAATTTTTTTTTAGGCAGAATGTATGTCAGTTGAAAATTCACCAAATAACAACTGAATATTGAATTTTTAATCAAATTTTTTGTATGTCTTTAAATTAATGCCCAGTTATGGTTGCATATATTCATTAAAAGGTTTCAAAATATATATATATATATATATATATATATATATATATATATATATATATATATATATATATTATATATATATATATATATATATATATATATATATATATATATATATATATATATATATATATATATATATATATATTAAGATCATCATGATCGAATTTATTACAAATTAAATTTCTTGATGTATAAATTGGCCTGGGGAAAATCCCAGCATGCATCACCTTAAAAAATTTTATGCAAAACCATATCACAGTTTGAAAAAAGCCTTGTGAGTGAAATTGATTTAAACAAATTGTTCTAGTCACAAGTCACTGTGAAAAAAAATATGATTTGGTTTTGATCATGCCATATTATTAGACTTCCTCCAAAAACTATATAACTAAGGTTTGGAGAAGCATAGTTGCAGTATAAACCAAAGGTAGTCTCTCTTGCTGTTGAACAGAAATGTACTTGAACAGACGTCTGCAACAAGGATTGGTCAACTGTCTTAGCAGAAAGTCATACTCAGATAGTAGACGATGTTATACTTAAATGCTAAGTGCATAAATAAATAGGACTCAAGATAAATGTTACCAAAACAAAAACTATCATCTGGAATTGGAATGAAAGCAGTGATAGTACCTACCCTGAATCCATCATGGCTCTCCACAACTTCCTGTCCTTTGTAACTCTTAATAAACTTTGTCTTTCTGTTATTTTTCCTAAGCCCTGTTCCACCATCCACTTAGTCAAGTTCACTAACTATATTAGGCATTGTTTTCCTGTCTCTCTATCTGATGAGTATTAAATTTTCCAAGCCCTCTTTCCTCCAAATGTCTGTCCAGAAAAAATCAAATGTCTCTTCCTGATGTTAAGTATTCAGTTTCTTTTTTTTTATTTTCTCCATTTTTTTTTTTTTTTTTGCATACATCTTCAGTCCATAGTAAAAAAAGCATCGTTGAAAAGAACCAAATTTTTGTTGCTTCAAGTCTCCTCTTCATCTTTGAGGAGATCATCCAGCACTTGCTGTTATATATGGGGACAGATATCATGTGGCAGTTTAGTAGTTTCCTTGCATCTAGTGAAATGTTTTTATTTCTCAATACATTGATTAGCTTTTGGAATGCTTCCTTGGTTATCTCAATACATCTCTGGATTTTAGTGATCAGTTATAACAAATTGAGTATAGGAGACAAGGAAGTTGAATGTTGGAGATGGGCTGTTTTAAATTGGTTCGAATATTTAATACCACAAATTGTTACAAAACCAAAACATTAACGTAAAACTTTGAGTCATGTTCTTAAATAGGCTTGTCACATCAAGACTTTTATATCAAAGTCGTGCATGGTGTCAAACTCATTCAGGAATATCTAGACTATCAGCTGTAATACAAACTGCTATCTAAGAACAATGATTAAAAATGATTTCAAGCAAACGAAGCCAGTAGGACTAAGTGAGGACCATCCTTCATCGAACTATGTGGATTGTTACTACAGAATCATAAAGAACTGTACCAAGTATTAGAAACGATGTCAACTGAAGATGTTCAACAATAGCAACAACTAAACTCATCAAATTATTTATTCACAAATCGTTATCTCTGGAAAAAGAGAACCATGAACACATTGGGGAAACAAATACAAAAGACAGAAAAAAAATTTACCATAATTATTTGGATATTATAATATTTTAGCTAAAAAAGATGAAAGAGAGAGAGAAAAAAGAGAAAGGGAAAAGAGTAAAAAAAGAGAGAGAGAAAAAAGAGAAGAAAGGAGAGAGAGAGAAAAAATTTTTGAGAGAAAAAGAGAGAGAGAAAGAGAGAGAAAAAAAAGAGAGAGAGAAAGAGAGAGAAAAAGAGGAAGAGAGAGAAAAAAAAGAGAGAGAGAGAAAAAAAAGAGAGAGAAGAGAGAAAAAAAAGAGAGAGAGAGAGAAGAAGAAACAGAAGAGAGAGAGAGAGAGAAAAGAGAAAAGAGAGAGAGAAAAAAAGAGAGAGAGAGAAAAAGAAAAAGAGAGAGAGAGAGAGAAAAGAGAAAAAGAGAGAGAAAAAAAAAAGAGAGAGAAAGAGAGAGAGAGAGAAGAAAGAGGAGAGAGAGAAAGAAAGAGAAGAGAGAAAGAGAGAGAAAAAAAGAGAGAGAGAGAGAGAAAAAAAAAGAGAGAGAAAGAGAGAGAGAGAAAAGAGAGAGAGAAAAGAGAGAGAGAGAAAAGAGAGAGAAGAAAAAAGAGAGAGAGAGAAAAAGAGAGAGAGAGAAAGAGAGAGAGAGAAAAGAGAGAGAAAAGAGAGAGAGAAAAAGAGAGAGAAAAAAGAGAGAGAGAGAAAAGAGAAAAGAGAGAGAGAAAAAAGAGAAAGAGAGAAGAGAGAAGAAGAGAGAGAAAAGAGAGAGAGAAAAGAGGAGAGAGAGAAAAAGAAGAGGAGAGAGAGAGAAAAGAAGAGAAAGAATGAAAATATCCAGAGAGAGAGAATGTTAAGACTTTATTTTTTTATATTGCATTCGAGAGACCTGACGTCAATTATAAAAAAAGAAAGGAAAAAGTAAAAGGAAAATATTACTAAGAATAACTAAACATTTCATATCTAGGGTGAGACGAGAAAAATCTTCCTCAGTAAATGATTTTTTATTAACTGCTGGTGTCCCAAGTCTTGTCCGGTGACGAATATAAAGGTTTTTCTCTTGAATGAGCTGAGCCTTCAGCTGTAGGCTGTCCACACGGCTCAGGTTCTTACTGTTACCCTCTGTAGCTGGGGGAGGGCCACGAGTACTGATACCTGTAACAAAGTAAAAATTTCACACCTGTATGAAAACATTCTGCTGACCTGTGCAAATATACAGTCTCAGTATTTCTCAAGTTCCTGTTAAAATGGTTATGATAAATGAGGTTTGTGATATGAATGAAAGAGGTGGCAGGAAGTAAGCATTATTGTGATTTTATAAGTGAAGCTTAGATGTGGCACAAGGCCGAAAATGTAGAGCACCCAACGAGGATCAAAGTCACTATTCAGTTGTAATTGTTTTAGTGAGACAAGCTTGCTAACCATAGCACAATATCGAGATGCTCAAATGAAAGATCGAACTCACTATTCAATCGTAACTGTTCTAGCAAGACAAGCTTGCTAACCATTGCACCATGTCAAGGTGCCCAAATGATTTTCTAAGCATAACTTAGATATGGCACAAGGCCAAACTATAGTGCACCCAGTGAGTGTTGAACTCACTATTACAACCATAATTGAAGCTCGCTAACCATTACACTTGATCACATTTCTCAAAGGAAATGTTGATTATAAGAGTAGCAGTTCTTGAGAAAACCTGAGAAGAACTTATGTCTGGAATACAGAGGAAATAAGGATGATTTAACTCCTTGGAAGTAACATAACATGGGTGGAACTAAGGAGTAGAGCTCATCTAAACACATGTCATGTGAATACTGATGGAGGAGCAATAAGTCTCTGACATTGTATCTGCAGGAGCCCAGCTACAGAGTGGAGAATAAGTCATCCCCACCACAAGAGCTTACAAACTCTAACCCTCACAGCTAAGACAGAGAGATGAACCACCATATTCCCTTTGTATTCCATTGACAAAAAGCAATGAATTATTATGATAACATGTTACATTCTTTGGTGCCACAGCCAGGACCCACCAGGTCATGTTCACGGTGGCAAACCATTCACATTCCCTTCACCTTCCTTTGATGAAAAGCAAGTTCCACTTAGAGTTCTGGAGAAGAAAATGTCTTACTTTGTTGAATAAACTCCTGAGAGAATGCTTCTCCAAACAATGATAATCTTGGGCCAACAGATATTTATCCTACTTGTCCTCTTACTTTCACCTTTCTTCTTTACAATCTCACTCAGTAACCCTCTAGCTTGAGCGGATCTTGAGCCTTGTATAGGGTGAACTTAAAAAAAAATTTAGCCTATTGTTTCCATTTCACAAAAATATTTGAATAGTTATAGACAAGTTTACACAATTCATATATATATATATATATATATATATATATATATATATATATATATTTTTTTTTATTGTATAATTGATTTATGTATCATAATTCAATGTACTTTTGTTAAAAAAAAAAAAAAAAAAAAAAGTCTAATATAGATTTTATTTTTAAAAAAATTTCACCCCTACACAAAATTTCTAAAATCGGATATAAGTATAGAAGTACTATGACTTTCTGCAGCCTTCTAAAACTTTATGGAATCTTCTAGAACTTGTTTTGTTTGTTTGTGTATGTTATGCTATAGCTATAAACTGTTCAATAAAAAAAAAAAAAATACATAAGTACTATTCAATTACATCATTAGCAAACTGAAAAATAAAGTTTCTGAAATGTTTTGATTTTTTTACTCTTATTGCAAATATAGTAAAAATCATTGTTCGTGAGGCGGGGGTGGCCTCTTTCAAGAACTAAAACAAAGCATTCATTGAATTATGATACAGGAATATAGGGTTACAAAAAGTCATAAACCTTATATATAAGAAACACAAAGGCCTTGGAGATATTTAGGGTGATACTCTCAAGATTCTTATTATCAAGATGCTTTCACACAAGCGTTACTTTTATGCATAACTTACAAGATATCAAAAAATGGGTGGATTTATACAACAGGCACTGTGACTAGAAATAATACATTTTTAAGGATGCCCCAGATAACATGGGCTGAACATGTGAGCAATGTCGAGGTTTTGGATGGAACTGAATCAAAGAGAAAACTTATACTTAAAATCAAGAAGTGGTAGTTGAAATTTTTGGGACACGTAAGTAGGGAGGAGGGCTTGAAAAATATGATACTCACAAGACGGATAGAGGGACAGGGGAATGTGTGACATACTTAATGAGCTTGAGCAAGTGGATGGCAGAACAAGGTCTGGGAGAAATAACTAAAAGACAAAACTACAAGGGACAGGAGTAGGTGGAGGGCCATGATCACCTACATCCTGAAGGAACACAGCACAAAAGAAAGATTAAGCATTCCAGATTACAAACATCTGCCCAGATGTGGACAAGTTGCGGAGAGGCCTGTATCCGGACATACGAAGCTGTTCTGCTGCTAAAAGTGAAAACCTGATGTGACTAGTATCAACAGACATGTCAACACAGTGCCTCTTTGCATTCGCTAGACATTTGAAATGAAGGACAAATAAACAAGTTCTATTTAAAGTATTGGAGCAAATGATTATGTGAAGGATATTGTTGAAATAGTCACTATAAATCATAAATGCTCACAAGAACATGACGCAATGGTTTCAAATGACAAGAGATGTCGAAATGTGTTCCTGAGCTGATCGACGTCAAAACTTTACTGAGGGTGGTGAACCACTGACAAAGGCAAGGAAAACTCTCCGTTGATAATTTAGCATATTGAGGGAAAATGTCCTGGCAGAGATAAGTGCGTGGGACAACCCATTTGATCGGATATATTTCTGTTTTGGAAAGAGTTCGGGCAAAACATGTGTGTAAATACTTTGTAATAAGTATGACATAATATGTCTATCGAATGCGTGTCTGAAAATGGGTGGGTGTGCGCAATTTGTCATAGTAACTGTGTTTAAATGGATATCACATGTAACTCAAAGGTAAAATAAGGATATAATCAAAATGTTGGCATTATACACTACTACAAATAAAAAGGTTAGGAAAAAAATATCCCCATTAATACTTGGAAGAGTGATAACAGCTATTGGGCCTGAGAAACCAATTTTTCCTGAAAAACTGTTTTAGTAGAAAATTTTTATAAATTTCAATTGGCAATAGCACAAGCTGCTTGGTGAATGAATGCCAAATGTTTCTTCATAAGAAAACGACAAATATTACTGCTACCACCAGCAACAATGTTTGTGTAATTACTGTTATCTTCGTCACTTATATTGTTTCATGGTAGAAAATCACTAAAGGTAGATCATGAGACAGGATTCGTTAGGATAAAGAGGTGAAAATCTGGTTTTTGGTGTTAAAAAGTACAAGGTAAGCAAGTGCAACTTGAAAGGAGAATTCAAATCTGTTTTATGGTTCCAATTCGCTCAAGCCTAAGGATTGAGCTACAGAACTATTAATGGTAATTGTAATATTAGCTGTTTTCTTACACTGGACTTGAGAAACCTATTTGACTGAAAACCATTTTGAAGATTTCATAAATTTAAACCATAAGTAGTACTGGCTGGTAGGTCAGTAAATGCCAGTTGTTTCCTTATAAGGAAATGGTTAATAGTACTAAGAAATGTTCTTTTTATTTAGTGGAAGAAATTAATCATTTTACCTTGAGAAGAAGAAAAAAATGAAGAGTTTAGCAAACAGGATTCTGGATTGAGGATGAAAAAAGATAAAAAAAAGAATTGAGTCAAATTACAAAAGTTCAACAGATGGATGACTGACAAGTTATTATTTTAGAAGTTTATGGGGGAGGTTGAGATTTCTGATAATAGTCTGTTCTGCCACAAGCTGATAATAAAATATGAGCTTGCAGTAATTATGGGTAAAAGCAAAGACGACAAAATGCAATAATATCAAAGCCTGCTGATAAGAAAAATGCGAAAACATTTGGTGCACCCACATGTGCTTCCAATGGAGCATTAATGAAAAACAAAAAAAAAAAAAAAAACAACAACAACAAAAAAAACATTACAGTTTCAAGCAATCTGTTAGTATAAAAACTGCATCTTTCAGGGATAACTGGAATTTTTAGCATATGTAAAGATGAAATTAACTGTTTCAATACAGGAAACATTTGCCAATTCATTGACTGGTTTGGTTTACAGAATTTCAACCTCATATGGGTTATTTAATGCTGAAAAGATTTTTTATTTCTGGTAATATTTTTTCTTTTTAAAAAAAAAAAAAAAAAAAAAAAATGTATTGATGGAAAAATTTTTTTTCTTTTCAAGAAAATGTATTGCTGGTATTTTTATTATAAAAACCTATTTTTATACTTTCCTTGTGTTTTGACTCCAGTTTGGGGAGTGCTCATAGCTGGGACTCTAACAGGTGCTACCACCCTGGGTCAGGGTGGACCTGGGAACACCAGCAATTAAGAGGTGGTTTCATGCTCTTTCAAAACCTCCTGATCAGAAGTCTTGCTGCTGGACGTAGTTTATCGTCAAGTGCTATTATTGGTTAAAGTTTACAAAAAAATCTTAAAACATTTTTTTTTTAAAAAGTAAATTAATCTTATCAAGTCCACTAATTATTATTGCTCTTTTTATTACTGATGGGAGTTTCCTTCCTAAACATAGGTTTAATGTATTGTAGAAAGCCAACATTTTGATTACATCATTATTTTCCCACCTCCTAGTTACATGTGCTACCAAATTTGTTGTTGTTACTGTTGGAATAAACCATACAAATAAGATATTAAGTTAATTAACAAGTAAATATTTGGAAATATCATGGGCACATGGCTGAGGGATTAGAATGTTTGCATTCTGACCATGAAACCCGGGTTTGCATTTCCCTATGGTTGATTTGTCAGGAAGGTGATTTCTTAATGTTATAAGGCTAGGGAGGTGATTCCAGCATGTGGCCACTTTGGAAAATGTCTGAAAACCATACCACAGATTGATTGAAGCCGTGTGAGTCCAATTGGGTGGATGGAACTCTTTGGGGAGCCATTGATGGTTGTGCTAGCATAAAGTCACAAGTCATTTTGACTGAGGGTTGGAGCGTGCTGGCCTTGTTCAAACTGTTGCTCACAGCAGGATATTTATGTCATGAGCAGGCAGATATGATTTTTACATACGGCCACACGAAGGGTAATGGATTTGAGGCTGCATAACTGTATCAGATGACATTTACAGACTGAAGACAACTGAGGCATCCAACCTTTTCTCCCGTTTCTTCTTGTATTGCTGAGACAGGATCAATGGCACCACAAACTATGGACTAAGGAAGACAGAGATAAACTCATATACTTACCATGAAGAACACATTCTTCATGGCTTTTGAACATATGCTTATATAGACATTTTACCTTGTTTTATTGTCAGGAACCAACTCCCAAAGTTTGTAAAAAATATTTTTGATACACCCTGTATAAAGATAATGATAATATTAGCTGTTTCCTTATAAGGAAAACTTTCAGCATTCACTGAGTGAACAACTAGTGTTATTGTTGGGGGAAATTTTTTAAATCTTTCAAGTAAAACAATTTTTCAGGAAAATAGATTTCTTAAGTCTGAAAACTATTCTCTCTCTCTAGCATTTATGGGGGGGTTTCCTTCCTAACTTTTTGTTTAAAGTAGTGTGGAAAGCTAACATCTTGATTATGTCCTTTTCTCTTACATTTACATATGCTATCCATTTTATTTGTTGCTTCTGTTGAAAGTCTTCAGGTGATGTAGCTGGTTGTTATTTGCTAGAGATCTTTGTGATTCAGTAACACTAGTCTTTAAGATCTGATGAAGGGTTGTCTTCTTTAAGACCTACAGGATTTATTTGCTTGAAACATTTTTGACCATTGATCTGAGAAAATGATTGTATATAGCTGATAGAATAAAATACTATGTGCTGTATCCCTTCAAAATGTATGCGATCATGACTCTCCACAATTTCCTGTTTTTGTAGCACAATAGGAAACATTTGGGATTTATAGACCATACAGTCAGTGTTGCATTTGGTTGAAATTTATAAATATTTATATTTTTGGACTAATCTTGACAATATTTGTTGTTTCTTTATAAGGAAACATTCAATATACATTGACCAAATGGTCAGTGCTACTTACAGTTGAAATTTATAACATTTTTCAATTAAAACGATTTTTTTTAGAAAAAGTAGGTTTCTCAAGTCCAGTAACTGTTATTACTCTTTCTAGTATTGATGAGTGGTTTTTCTTTCGTAAATTTTTGTTGGAAGTAGTGTGAAATGTCAACATCTTGATCATGTCATTTTCTCTTTGAGCTACATGTGATATCCATTTTAGTTGTTGCTATTGAAAGTCCTCAAGTGATGTTTCTGTTATTTGGCACAGTCTGTCCTGGGTATGACAATAAACTGCATCCGCGTCCTGGGTAAGACAATAAACTACATCCAACAGCAAGACCTCTGATCAGGAGGTTTTGAGGAGCATGGAACCACCTCTTAATTGCTGGTGCTCCCAGATACACCCTGACTCGGGGTGGAAACACCTGTTAGGGTCCCAGCTATGGGCAAATAGTTAACACCCAGACTATATCTGCGTCCTGGGTATGACGATAAACTACAGCTGTGTCCTGGGTATGACGATAAACTACGTCCAACAGCAAGGCCTCTGATAATACGTTTTTGAAAAAATAATTCTGCCAGCTGTATGTTTTTGAAAAAATATTACCATCTATATGTTTTGAAAAAATAATATTGCCAGCTATACGTTTTGGAAAAATAATATTAATCAGCTATACGTTTTGGAAAAATAATATTACCAGCTATAAATTTTTGAGGAAAAAAATATTAACAGAAATAGATTTTTGACAAAACAAGGGTATTACCAGAAAAAGGCAAAAAAAAAAAAAAAAAAGTTCTCAGCATTAAATCACCCATTGAGGTTGATGTGCCATAAAACAAAAACCAAACCTTATTTGGCACAGTCCTTTGCTTGCGATTCTGTCCACAAGGTTCAAAGAAGTATGGTCCCCACAAAGACCTACTGGCTTCATTTGCTCAAAGTTATTTTTAATCTTTGATCTTAGAAAAGTGATAATGAAATTACAAACAATATTATATTTTTAACAGTTTTCTCCTTAAGGAAATATTGTTTGTAATTTCATTCTTGTCTCCTATTTGATTTGATTGATTGATTTGCAGCATAACATCAAAATGGGTTGTTTAAAGCCAACAAGATTTTTATTGCTGGTAATATTTTCATGGCTGGTATTAAAACCTATTTTTACACCTTCATAGTGTTTTGTCCCCAGTTTGGGGTTAACTATTTGCTCATAGCTGAGACTCTAACAGATGCTACCACCCCGGGTCAGGGTGGACCTGGGAACACCAGCAATTAAGAGGTAGTTCCATGCTCCTCAAAATCTCCTGATCAGAGGTCTTGGTGCTGGATGTAGTTTATTGTCTTACCCAGGACATGGATGTAATTTATCCTCATACCCAGGATGTATCTCCTGTTTGAGAAAAAACACTTATATGACTACTATCACTAAATATTTCCCTCTATCAGCCATCAACAATTGGCTATACTGCTATACATTAAATGTGTGGGGTCAACATTCATCATTACCACAAAAGCCATACAAATGCAAAAGCATGTGTACTTCTGTTTTATAGATTACACAAAAGCATTTGACAAGAAGGAGCTATTTCAACTGCTAGGAAAACACAATCTATTTGGAAAATAATCCAGAACTTATGCTGGGAGCAAATCACCTTCATATGGATAGTTTGGTTTTGTTTGTTTATTTTACCAGCACATCAACCCTCTTGGATTATTTAATGCTGAAAAACAGATTTCTAATTCAATAATACCATATGAAGTTTTAAGTTCTAAACTTTGTGAAATATAATTGGAACTGTTATATTAATCATTTGGTAGTGTCAGAAAGGAATAACGGGGATTAGATTTTGAACAATGTTTGTTAGTATATCATACAGAGATGTTGAAAGTTGGGTGGAGCATCCATTTCAGTGTACGATCGTCAGGATGGTGGCCAGATGTAAGAGTATCACTGGGATTTGACAATTCTTTTTTGGGTTTGGTGTGAGGTCACAGGATATAATCGGTGCATGTTTGGTTTGTTGAGATCACAGTGGTAGGTTGTTTTTGTTGGTTGGTAGGCCTGTTCTATGAAACGGGGGTGACATTGGATTGGCATGGTTGTTATACTGGTTCTGTTGAACGGGGTTGTGGTGTAACTGAAGGGAATGCCTTGTAAATGAGTCTAGCAAACCAAGGTGATGGCAGTGGGTTGCCTAAGCAACGAAGAGTAGTCAAGTTGGTGTGGTTGGTATGCCTGTTCTGCTGAATTGGGGTTTGGTGGTAATTGTGAAGGGAATGCCTTATAAATGAATTGAGTAGGCAGAGATGATGGTAGTGGGTTGCCTAGGTGATGAAGTGTAGTTGGATTGGTATCGTGGCGGTGGGCTTGCATGTTTGCGGACTCGGAGTTGCTTCCTTGTAGAGTCAGAGTCATTTGCTTGTGGAGTTGGATTTACCAAGGTGATGGCTTTGGGAACAAGGAAGTCTTGTAGTTTAGTGGTGCTCACTTAGAGATGTTTTGAAATTGGTATTTGCCAAGGTGACAGCATCATCAACAATGAAGGCTTATAGCTGGGTAGCATCTAAGTTTGATAGTCGGACGCTCAAACCTAGTGTTGGTTGCGATGTTATCAACGCAAAGCTGGATACTTGAGGTGGTTAGTCAAACCTGTAAGTGATAACGGTTGTTGATATATGCATTCATGTTGAGAGGCAGTGGTGGTAGCAGCGTCCTGTGAGATGGCTAGGCCACAACTTATGATGATGTTCTCAGAGACTTGCTTTTAAGCAGGTCTGGTAGTTCCCAGGGGCATCTCTTTTTCTGGCAGGAACATTCGCAATTGACTACTGCCAGAGCTTACTTCATAGACTGGATGTGATGTGTGTAGCCTAATGCACAGAAAACAACTTATTTCGCTCTCTGCCTTTGTGGCATTCACAACTGGTCAGTATGCAGAATGAATCAGAAAGTTATCTAATTGTGATGGAGTATAACAGAAGCTAGTTGTATAGTTCATCTGAAGATTATGTTTGGATTAAATTTTGGTATATAATTTACTTTTCCTCAGGTAGGTCAAAATGGTTTCTTTACTAACATTTTTAAGGCTATTCACCTTAGAAAAAGCATTTATAGATAGGGCTGAATTCTGCACAGTCCATTGTAGAATCTTCCACAACAGGCCAGTTAACCCCTGCTAGGAAATGCACTATTCCTGTTGTAATTTTCACCATCACAATCTTACAAAATATATAACAAGCATTCATTAGTTAATCACCTTTAATCTAGCTCACTAATTGGTCATTTCCGATCAATCAAACCGCCTGCACGCGACAAATCTGTTTTCCCTCAATTTCTCCATTTGAGCCACGACCTTATAAAAACAGAACAAAATTATAAAAACTCCCTTGTGTTTCTTTTCATTCATCTCTCTCTCGTCTCATTCCTTTATCAAGTACCAAGATGTAATCTTCTAGAACTCCCGTCTTAGCCTTTGTGGTCAGACATTGAAGACCATTACCAACATTCATGCAAGTACGAACTCTGAAATCTCTTCTGAACTTTTACCAACTTGTACAATACACAATTCCAAACATGCTAAAGAAACTTTATTCTTCCTAGACTACAGTGTAATAATTACTTTCACTTTATGAACTTAGGTAAAAATATTACCTAATCTAAGAGACACAACTCTGTCTAACCTTTTCACTCAGTATTCATGCATGTATACAAAACACTAATAAATTCAATTTTTATGTTTTGAAACAATACGTTATGTTTTTCAATAATTATTTTATGTCTAGTATTAATTGTTGTGGATGGAAGATTATTGAACACACACAATTTTAAGCCTTCTGATAATTTAAACCTTCTAATTTTCTCCAACCTGTCATCACTATAAATTTAGATGGATATCTCATCCTCCAGGGGGTCCTCTACGTGAGATTTTTATCACCAATTCTGATTCTTAAGAATTTTTTTTCAGGAAAGTTTGAAAGTTATGGTATCTTATTCCAAGTGTAGGTTTGATTTTGTGTGATTATTTGGGTGAGTGTTCTAGCCTTCTAATCTCGATAAATTTAAAATATATTTTTGAATTACCGTTTTGAAATCTGCCTGTGATAACTTTTCGGGTTTTGATATATTCATTTTTAGTGATTCTTCAAAACCTTTCCATTTCCTTGAAGATATCTACATTCTAGGGATCTAAAGACAGAACGTCGATTGTTTATTAAAACTAAACTGATTTTTCCTAGAAGTTTGACTATAATAGTCGGTTGATCAGGTTTTTATACTTCAGCAATGAAAGGACAGGTCCAGGATAGTTTCCTTGAAAAATAATGAATCTGAAGAACTCACACACTGTGTTGTCTTAAGAACAATAACTTCTGAGAAAACTGAAGATATGTGAAACATTTTAAACAAGCTTTTTGAAATATGGTTTTGTTCTTTTAGTTGAACATTTTCTTCTGAATTCTTTTCTCAATTTGTTAATAATTTTTACCTTTTTTGTAGCCTAAATAAACATTTTCTTCTTTTATTAACCTGGAACAGGTGTCTGTGTCTTTATTTTTCTGCCTAAAAGAGATAATTGTAAGTTCTTTTCAAGCCGTTGTTGGTTTTATCGATTTTCTTTAAAATTTTAACCATAACCCTTTCATGTGGAAAAGTCGGGAAAATTTCCCACAAAGATGGTCGCTGGAATTAGCGATGGGAATCAGATAAAACTTTTCAAAACGAAACAGATACAAATTATCAATTTGAAACTCCTCGAATGCCAAAGTCGTCTTGGTTTTGGAATATACCTCTTTCATCGTTTTGAGTAGCATTTTAAATTAATTAATCCTTTAATTTAATTTCATCACAAAATTTTAAAGTTTTTGGTAATATTTTTTTTTTTTTGACAAAATGTATCCACAATTTTTTTTTCGAGCTGCGCGCAAAATAAAAACATGCAAGTGATTAATTAAAAAAATACTTTTGGACTCCATTTCATTCACTTGTTTGATAATAGAGTTTGGGAAAGGTATGAATCCACCAGCTACTGGTAAATAGCAGGACAGACCGGGTTCTATAGCCTTGGATGGCAACTGGTCTACCGCAGAAAGAAATGGTAACCTCTGCGGGAAAAATTTTCCACGTCAGTCATGTATCGAATCTCCTGATTCCCTAGGCGTGTATGTTGTTGACATAAGTTTGATGACTTGGCGCACCTCGATGTGGTTAATAATCATAGCTTGTCTGGCTAGAATATACGACTGAGAAAAGTAAGTTCGATCCTCACTAGTTACCCCACACTTCGGCATTGTGCCACATCTAAAACGTTAGAAAAAAAAAAACCTCGGGGCGATGTAATGGATAAAAAGCATGTCTCGCTAGAACAATTATGATTAAATAGTGAGTTCGATCCATAGATGGATGCTCCCATAATTCGGCCTTGTTCCACATCTACGCTTGGAAAATCGCCATAACTGGTTTGACTGCTTGTTTGACTGTCTTCTTTTCTTTTTTTTTTTTCGGGCTGTCTGTTCTGTTGTTAACTTTAATATTATTTCTTCAATATCATACGGTTTAAAAAAACTAAAAGATATTTTTTTTGTAAAATCAAAATTTTAAAATATGCCTATAGAAATAGCATTGATGAAATAAATTTAAAATAACGGTTTTAAAGGACAAATGAAATTAATTTTCTGAAAGTTTGATTGAAAAACAAATTCAACCACTCGAGAATTCTTCAACATTTCTTTATTCCCTTTTAGTAACAGTTGAGACGATGTCCGTTCCGAAAGCCGGTCGCTCGAATTTTTTTTGAATTGACGCTCTAAGAAATGGAGGAAAACATGTCGATTCTAGCAGAAGGAAGGAATTTCTAATGTTCAATTATTGCAGAATTGAATCGTTGTGTACATTTTACCCATTTTCTTGTGTATTTCGAAGCGTAGACCTTGGTGTCGTATACGACTGACACGCATAGAATGTACTGATCGGTGTACGTTCCCTGCTTTACGGTGAGTATTAAATGACCAGTTGACTTAAAATCAGAAACGTGTGTACACTTTTTTCCTTGGTGTTTTTTGCTTTCGAAGTAAGTCTTCAACTTTGTGTCGGGTAGAATTAATAATGTGATTTCGAGTACTATGATGTGTATTTATTTCGTGCAGTGTTCATATTTGTTGTAGTGTAATACTAGTGATAATTCATAAGTTCAAGATTCTTTTATTTTTCGCTTTAAACTTGAAAAAGAACTAAAGTGCCTTTTCTTTGGAAGTGATGTTTAGTTTACGAGTGAGCGTCATCCGCTTTTAAAGCTTTTTGGATTAAAATAAATAATCGGCTCTTAACAGTAAGCTTTACGTGGGTGTTAATCATTATTACTTAGGTGTGCTTTTTTTGAGAAAAATAAGCTCTACGAAAGTTTACTTATTTTTTTTTTTAGGGTCAGTCATTACAACAGAACTGTTGCTGTCAAGAGAAACATATGAGCCGAGTATTGTTTTTGTTGGTAATTTTTCCCACGCCTCATATAACAAACAACCCACGTTAGTTTGTTTATTATTTATTTCGTCCACCTTACTGCACAAATTTGGTTTATCGAACGAAAATCAAAGAATATGAAAGGAAAGAAAAAATAAATAAAAACAAACTTTACATGATAACAGAAAAAATAATTAAATTGAAAGATTACTGAACATGGTCATGTTTCAAGTTTCACATGACTACTTTTAGGCAAAGCAAGAAATAGATTTTAAAATTTCCTGTTGATTACCAAATACTTTTTTCCTAAAAGATAACAGTAACACTAACTAACAGGGTGTGGTCTTATTAAGAAGAAAAACATATTAAAATTTGTTGTGCTTTTATCGTCCCTAAAATAAAATTTAAAATAAAATAATTTAAAAAATACCATGTTATGGAAGGTAAATGCAAAAATGTATGGAAACTGACTAAAAATGACCTTTTCTAAATGTCTATTTATTTTATTTATTTTGTTTCTGTCGTTTCTAGTTACTAAATGTCTCTAAACGCGTGGGTGGATAATGGCCACTTTAACCAAAAAATCATCTACAAAGGAATATAAAAAGACAAGTAGTACTTTGTTATTGTTGTTGTATCTAAGAAAAAAGAAACCATTGCTATCATACCGAAATTGATTCTATAGTACTTTTTTTAGTCAATCTTCAAAGTTAATATTCGCGTCATACATTTTCTTTTCAGTTATTGTACCAACTGAACTATCACCTTTTCTTTCATTTTTTTATTCATTCATTATTGTCATTTTATTTTAACATTCATAATTCGTGGTTGAATTTAAAATTAAGTTTGGTGGTTTGCCGGTTATACTCCATAGTTTTCAAGTACGTGTTTAAAAAGTACTTGTTTGTTTGACTCATTACTGACTGCATCCATAACAATTGGCAAGTAAATCAAGGATGCCCTTTTGGTGCTGTTCCGATTTAAATTAAATAAATTGTTATTTTTAGGTTCAGCAGCTATGTGCAAAATCACTCTTTTTTTAAGTTTTTTTTATGTCTGACACGAAAAGAAAAATTAATAAACAGACCCTTAAAGGTAAGGAGTTTCTTTTCATAAAATTAATACAAATAAGGGTTCTGCGTTAAGGGTTTTTTTACTTTTTTATATGAGAAAAGAACTGAATGGCGGGCAATAAAATCAAAAGCACTAATAAACCAAGATTTTACCTGGTACGTACATTCAGTTTACTTTTCTTCAGCCATAATTTCTTGTTTTAATTTTAAATGTCCATAGAGTTCTGTACAACTAAAATTTACAATGTCGCTTGCATCTAAGTTTTAGTTTTTTTGCAGTGGTTCGTTAGAGATTCGATTCTTTTAGGAACAGATTCTTTCTTCCTAAATAAACGTATTTGTTTATGAAATTAGACACCAGTTCTCTCTCTCTCTCTAACATACCCCAAACAAAAGGGAATTTAAGAACCAGTTCTGCAGACTTACTAAAACGCTATTCCATCACTCGATTTTGAAGATACAAATTACAAAAACTTTTTAAAAAATTGGTGAGTTTTCTTCACTCTGCCATTTAATTTCCAGCTGAGTTTCTGATTTCAAAAGAAATACATTCAAG